>PVIJ01008911.1:35812-70777 GCA_004024925.1 Scalopus aquaticus | reverse complement strand
TTTCTGTCTTCTTGATCTGTCTAATAGAGAAAGTGGGGTGTTGAGATCTCCTACTATGTATGTATTTTCTTTAATGTCTGTTTTCAGGGATGATAATAATTGTCTGATATATTTTGGTGCTCCTTCATTTGGGGAGTATATGTTGATGATTGTTATATCTTCCTGTTTTATTGTTCCCTTTATCATGATGAAGTGGCCATTTGCTGCTGTTTTCATCTGGAATTCTTCTCCTTGAACTCTTAGTTTGATCTTATCATTTCTTAAAATCCACACATTCATAGTTATTGTTTTCTGCCCCAGTCCCCAAACAACCATGAAATAATCATGGAAGAGAACCTCAGTGATTTCTTACATGTGAAAAACAACTTCCACAAGTTTTATGTTGTGTTGTCATTTTGTATTTGCTTGTGTTTTATGTTGACTTCAGCCTGTTGATATTATGACTGGACTGGTTTTTCAGGTTCTTACGGTGACTGCAAGATGCACTTGAACAACAGCCATCATAAAACTTTGAAAAAATAGATGTTTATTATTTTAAAAACCTGGCAATTACAGTATAGCTGGTTACCTCATGGATACCTGGGTAGAGAGAGTACAAAAGCAAGAGCAGGGTCTTGGGGTCCTCCTTTTATTGGGGCTGATGATAGGTGGTGTCTACAGCTTCTCAGGTTTACTCTTTATTGGTGCATTCAAATCACAAGAGTAGAATTTAAAGTGTGGGAAGAGACAGAAGAAAGAAAGGGAAAAGATACAAGTCAGACCCAACTGACCAGTGATCTAATCAGTCAGGAGCTGTGAAACAAGGAGCGGCTCAGTGGGTGTGGAAGCAGAGGAGGAGTAGGGCCCAACTTTTTCTAGTCCTGTGACTGGCCATATGTTTCAGTTAGCTCTTTTTGAAATGATGTCCCTTTGATATGGATGTCTCAGCATCAAGCTTCTTTCAGACACTTGAATTACAAAAAAATGAAGGCATTTCTAGAAGCTTACAATACAATCCAACCTGTATTTGGAGACATCATAACCAATGGTGAGGACTTCAATTGCCTGGACAGCTGATATGTTAAAAGAAGTAGAGGACCCAGAAAGTATACATTCAAATAAGCTTATAGTATTAAATTCTATAATCATTATAGGGGCAATAGTTTGAAATTCAGTCTGTAGCTATGATTCCAAATTTGAAGCATCCAGCTATGAAAAGAGATGAAAGTTGATTGTTGGTGTTTCATCTCAGGAGGCAGTGATGCGGTCAGATTTCCTGTTACACCTATATGACATAAGCAATTAGATATAACATAATAAAGAAACACAATACAGGGAAATAAAGGAATAATACTGGTTAATAATTGGAGTAGACTCTAAATCTACTCTCAGACTTGGATATAGCTTTCTGAAGATTTCCTGATGTCTGGGGTCAGAGAATTTGCACATGGAGTGAGACATGCAAGGCTTCTTCAATTACAGTTTGAATGTGTCTGGTGTCATCAGGTACTCAAATAATATTTCCCGAGTGGCCTATGCAGGAACAGGCATGAAGATTGTCCAGACACAAGTAACAGTGGTGATTTCTCTGGAGTTCTTATCAAGATCTTATCTATAACTTGTATGGTTTCAGTAAAAGGACCGTATTTGTTCTTAGTAATTAGAAGTCAAAAAATAATGGGAGAAAAAACTGGAAACATTAGTTTGGTGAGTCGTAACCAGATAATGGAGGAAACTAGGAGAATTCAGGATCTAGGACAATTTACATGTGAAAAATAAAACCTCAAAGACAATTAGGAGTCACAGAATTTAATATCCACAAGGTGTTCTATTGACACATTTTTTTTCTCTCTAAAATCACCCTCATCTCTAGTAAAGATAATCACAGTAAAAAAAAAATAGTTTATAAAATAAGAGTAAATTTGATCTGCTATTTACAGAAACACGGTAAGAATAGTGGGTAACCCTAAAGACTTTCAAGTCTTATTTGTTGGAAATTTTCATAAGAAAACAAAGAAAAGCGGAGATTTATAACCCATGAACACAGTGAGGTAGATAAGTAGATAAAAAATTACTAAGAGGAAACAAGGGTAAGGGGAGTTTTGATCAATGATTTAATAGGATTCTTGCTGAAAGAAGTCCAAAGTTGTCAGATATGAAGTGTGGGAAAATTCATGTTAACTTGATTTAGCAAGATTTTTTTAAAACTGGGCTAACAGACAGAAGAAAATTGTAGGATGAAGCTTAGTTGATGAGAGACTTAGAGGAGTCTGTAGAGAATCTGGTCAAAGAAAGTCTGTCCCTATTTCTATCTAGGAATATACTGACTATCTTACTCAAATTATATTCTAGTTCTTCTAAAAAGATTTCATTTTCGCAACTAAACTTTTGGTGGCAAACATAATGTGATCTATCAGATAGATAGATGGATGTTGAAATATAATAAAATCTACATAATATTATAAACCAATATTACTTCCATAGAGAAAAGAAATCTTAACTTAAAAAAATAAAATAAAGATTTAGAGTTTTCTTTAATTTTTTCAGTATGATTAAAATTTTTACCGATATTATGCGTGGGATTTTAAAAATTACATTTCAGATTGTGGTTACTTATTTGAGTCATGTGGGAAAGCTATTGACTTGTGTAGGCTGACCCTGTGTTTGGTCATCTTGTTCTGTAAGTCCAGTCACTTTTCAATTTATTGTTTTAGATTTTCAATGTAGGCACTTATTGCTGCCCAAATTCAAATATATAAACTTCTGTTTACGTTTCTGATGCTGTTGCATTGACTAAAATCTCAAGAAAAGGTTGAATTGTAATGATCTTCACTTAAATGTCAATTTTCTAATATTTCACTGTAAAGTAAATGTCTATGATATATGTAGGTCATCTCTGTGATATTAACAAAGAATTCTTCCATCCATAATTTACTAAGTTTTCTTCATAATTTAAATTAGGAACCAGTGCTAATGTGGTGATTTACAAAAATATAATAATTGATTTACTGAGGGCAAGGTGGTTTATTGAACCACCTTTGAATTATTAGAGAAAACCTTATTTCAGTGTTTTTCGAAGTATAGTTAGAAAAGGTTTTGGCTTCAAAGGGAAGATCTATGAAATAATCTTTATTTCCCAAATTTTTATTTTATTTACTTAAGTTGAATGCTTACCAACGTAACTGCTAATTTCTTTGCTCACTATTTTTTTTTTCTTGTATCTTGCTCTTCCTTGAATTACTGTCTTACTGAAGCATGTTTACATTTTTAAAATATCTCCTGGCAAAGGGCCTCCCTGGTGGTGCAACAAGTTAAGTCTCAGCACTATGAAGCTACCTGCAGCCATTGCAGCAAAAGTTCTATCCCCTGGCCAGGGAGCTTCCCACATGGCGCAGCAGACCTCTCCTGTCTCGCCCGCTGCTACCATCGGCAGTGCATCTCAGTCACGGTGCCTATTCTGTTCCCCACTCTGTCTCTGGTGAATCCTCTCACCACCCCACACCTCTGGCCTACACCCCAGTTCTTGTATGCATAAATAAATAAATCTTTAAAAAAAAATCTCCTGGCATAGGGTTAGTGGTAAACTTTCTGTGAACTAGTCTGCTCTGCTTTCCCCTCTTAAAAGATGGCTTCACATGAAATAGAACTTTAGGGTGTCAGATAGTTATTCTTAGCTGTTGAAAAATTGTTCCATGATCTTCCAGCATCTATATTTGCTACTTAAATGTCTAATTGTCACTCTCTGTAGATAACTTTTTAAAATTTCTAGTTACTTTGAAGATTTCCGTATGTTCTTTTGTGTTCTACAGTTCCTCTTGCCACATCTACTGTGAATTTGCTTTTATTCACCTTTCTATGTACATTTTAAATCTGAAAACTCATGCTTCCTCATTTCTGGAAAATTTTCAGTCATCGTTACTCTAATAACTGAAGATCTACTACTGTTTGTTTTATTTGGGACATTTTATCCTACACATTCCTTACAATTTTACACAATCTTCATGTCTGTGTGCCCCATTCTGAGTTATTTATTCAGTTCTTTCCAGTTTTCAAATTATCTCTTCATCTTTGTATAGTTACTATACCTGTTTCTCTCGTCAATGACTATACATTTTTTGTTTCTAGAATTTCCATTCGGTTCTTCTCTTAATATTCCCATATTCTTAAAATTTAAGTTTTGTGGATGGACTATCATTTTTTGTTTTATTACCTTCAGTTTGGGGAGTATTAATTTTCAGTTTGTTGTATTTGCCAAATGTCAGGTGAAGATATTGACTCAAGCATCTACATATGTCAATATGTGGCCTGTGCTTCCTTATGTATGACACTTAAGGAGAGTTGAACTTCTTCCATGGTGCCTCCAAATGAGAGAATGTCAGTAAACAAAGTTGAAAATATGTTTCTTTTTGTGGCCTGACCCTGGAAGTCACTCCTCTTCACTTCTGCACTGTATTCATTAGAAGCAGCTCCCTGAAGTCAGCACAGGTTCAAAACAAGGGAATATAGACCTAATTTCCCAATGGGGGAAATGTTAATAATGTGAGAACATGTTTAGGACTGTTAAAAAACACTACAAGTGCTGTTCGGTCACTGTGTCGAAAATAACATTCATTCAGCAAGGTGTAGATTGGTTTGAAGAGCATTTTATCTTAACTATGCATTATCATCAAATTTCATATTTTTTGCAAATGTGTAAGTATCTTTAAACAGCTTATTGAAAGGTTAAAGTCATGATTAAAATAGCAAGATATTGTAAAACTGAGGCTACCAAAGGGTGGGAGGGAGTGGAGAGCAAAGTCGGGAGAGGTTCAGTGGACTCTGGGAGAGGACTAGGGGTGCTCTGGTGTTGGGTGGGGTGTGGTTTCATACATCTAAAAAGGTGTTGCCTTTTTACCTTTGAATTATACACAGTGTTGTAAACCAGTGTTGTCTCAATTTTTAACAAAGGAAAATAACAAAATAAAACATTTACCTTATAATAATTTTAAAGTCTTGAATAGTAAAGCAGATCCCTGTGTGAATATTAATTGTGAATGTAGCCATAGGGAAAAATACATTCCTGAGTTTTATGATTTCCCATAAAAATATGAGTAAAAGGAAGAACCATCAATCTTTGAAAGTAGGATTTCCTCCCTAGTTCTTGATGTTGTCTATTAAAAGAGTTTCTTAGTAAATGGTATGTTGCCAGTGAAGGATTTACAAAGATCACTCTGGTAAACCCATGAAGTTTTTTTCTAGAACGCTAATTTATTTCCATACAAAATTGCTTGTTTTTAATTGCTACAGATGTACAAGAGATTTTAGTGGATATCAGCTTGTTTCCTATCTGACCAGCACATCTTTCTTTGGAGAATAACCCCTCCTCCAACCCACATGATTCTGGTGAGTCCGTCAATCACGTGTTTCCTCTTGCCCAGGCAGAGGAGTGGGCTCTGACCCACACTGGGAAATCAGAAAACCTCCTTCTCCTTTTCCAAAACACTTCTGAAAATGCAGGTCCAGTGTGGTAACTTTTCCTGCCCCATGGAAAGTGCCCAGTAAGGAGGAAGTCATTTCTGAAGAAAGCAGGTCCCAGAGGTGGAGAGAAAGGCAGAGTTTAATGATAGAGTTCGATCTTTTAGACCCTATTATGACAGAAGTGCACACATGGACAGAAGATATGAGTCAACTGCTTCCCCTTTTTGCTTAAGTTCCTGTATGTTGTGGGCCTGACGCTTAGTAGTGAGGAAGAGTCTTGACTACTATCAACTCCAGGCATACAAAAGCAAGATTCAAAGCTTTCCTCCTGATAGCAATAATCGGTACCACTCAGACAACAATAAAGAAGTATGCAAAAACAGCTCCAAATAAATAACAAATATGTGTGGAGAGAAAGTAAAGGGGAAACAAAGTCAGTGGCAGGCAATCTAGAGCAATGTAAGTAAAATCATTGATGAGTAGATTCTAAATGGGGTTTCAGGTGCTGAGTATTGCAAAAGAGAAGTGTTCCACAATTTTTTATGTATCACATGGAGGAAAACTTTCGTTTGGTTAGTGATGATGATCTGACCAAGGGTATAGACAGGAACGAGACTATCCACCAAGTAAGCAACAAAGAAGGACATTGCTACTAGAATGAAAGAGCCTCTTCAATGCCAATTAACCGTGAGATTTATTCAGAGAACAGTCTGCACTAACTTAGCTATGTGCTTGCTGACTTCGAGTTCATATTGGAGAAAATTTCAAATAATTGGGTTGTGGCCACAGAGTAGGAGCCTTTAGCACGCTGTATAAGGAAATGGCAACAAGAGTCTTGTTCCCACGCGACAATGACTGGCTGTTAAAGGAAACGAGCCTGGGAAATGAGGAATGAGATGAAAACATGTCTTCGCTGCGGTGATAACGCCAGTGGGGCCATTTCAGTGATATGGGGTGACATGTTCAAAAGTATTGTCAGTGATACAGTGAGTATCTTGTTTGCAATCTTGAAAGGAGAGGGTTAGGATTTCTTAAGAAGGGTGAACTCTGATGAAAATGCCTTCATTGCTAAGTGTGTCTTACGATATTTGATGCTTTTTTGAATGGATAAAGACACTAATGCTCTGTTCCTGGGCATATTTGTTTTTGATTAATTGCTCTATCATGAGGAAGAATGCAAGCAGTTCAGCAAAGTACAAAGGTGAAATGATGAAATCACCTCAAATCCCATACCATCAGTATCATTATCCCATGCCTTCTGCTATGCACACATTGAGACAGAGGCTGGAGGGATAGAGAGTGCAGAACTACATAGCACTAGTTTTATTAAAATAATGTCATATTTTTAAATAGAAAATCTTCAACTTCATTTTACTTCTATTATAAAATCCAATTTGTGAGAAGCTGAAATAAAAATAAATGTAATTGAATTTAACATAAGAAAAAGTTGAAATGAAATGAAAACTGCTAATAAATGTTCTCCCCCCACATGAGAATTGCAAAATTAGAAAAAAAAATCATAGCGAAGTTGGAGGCATTATCGTGTTTAACCACATGTGCTAATTTTAGCCTTTATTAGTTGACTTCCTGCCATGAAAGGTAAGGAAATTACTAGCCATATTTATCTTCCTTCACTTCCTTTCCCATCTTTCAATTTTGTTAGTTATCTTCTTTTAATTTTGCCAAGGTTTAAAAGATTTGCTTCTATAATTGATTTTGCTCCTATAATTCTTTAATCGATTTTGTTTCTATAATTATAATTCCTACAGTTGCTTTTGATTAGTATGATGTTTAGAGATTCAGTGTTTATGTGGGATTTTATCATTGCTTCTCCACTGCTAGGTTCTTTATTTGGAGATATATACTTGGATGTGAAGAACCCATAGGTTTTCCATTACTCACTTTTGGTTATTCAAAGGGACTTGTCTTGTGCCTTTAAATTAATACAAGTTGGCTGGGAATAGTTGTGGATCATACTTTCTTTTCCCCAGAATTTTATAGTAATAGCTTAGTTGTACCTCTGCTTTGACTTTTATTGTGGAAACATCTAAAGCCAGTCTGATTCTGCCTTTCCCTTGGATGTCAATTAACTTTTATGCGTAATATTAACTGTTGAAATTAAAAATCTTTACCAGGTTATGGCTTGATATTGAAATCTCTGTCAAGTTTTCCTGAAAAGCAGTATATTCTTTCAACATATAAATCCAGTTGTCCTTTATTTTAGTGAAAAAACATCTTTTTGATCTATTTGAATACTTTTCTTATTTCTTTCACTAGTTTTTAAGTCAAGGATGCCAATAGTGGGCCATCTTTTGTCCTCAATATGTCTGAGCTACTCAAAGAAAAATAATTACCATCTTTAAATTTTATTTACTCTCTTTTTCTTTTTCTTCTGCATTCACTGTTGTATGTTTGTTGTTTCTTCTCTTACAGAGATAGTTGTCACTTTTGTCCCCCCTTCTCTTACTATGATGGCTAGGAGCCTTTGGCACAATGTAGAATAGGAGTGGTAATACTGGGAACATCAATTAGGACCTAGTCAGGAAAACAGGAACCATTCTATGTACTCTAGCAGAGGAGATTAATTATGCACTTAATAATTAAGAACCAAGGAAATTATTACTAAAAAGTTTACAAAAGTAAAGACAAATATGAGGGTGGTGAAGTAACCTTGAGATGAGCAAGAGCCTGGAGCTCTTTTAGCCCGAGGACTAGAAGATGGCAGGAGCCAGGCTTTGCTGTGCTTAGGAGACGGCACTACTATAGCAACATGGAATCATGATAGTGAACAGGGACTGAGGTGATGGGACTACAATTTGCAAAGAGAGGCAGGGAGGGAAATACTCTGAGTGTGCCATGCTGCTACTCTCAAGTCTTACCCTCACTTCCCAGTTCTGTCTGGATGCTAAAGGACTAGGGTGCTTGGGAACTAAAGTCCACATCACACTTACAATAAAACAATACTATTCATCATGGAAAGAAGATAAACACATGCAATTTGCAGCGACATGGATGGAATTAGAGGGAATCATACTCAGTGAAATGAGCCAGAAAGACAAAGAAAAATATTGAATGGTTTCACTTATAACAGGACTATAGGGAGGCTGGGTGGGAGAGAGACACTCAGTGGTGGGGGGGGTGCGGGGAGGATAAGGGCACAAAATGGAAGAGAGGAGAATACAGGGGACCATGGAGATGGATCACGGGTGAATTGGTGGTGGGCTGCCCAAGGGGAATACAAAATGTAAAAGACATAAATAACAATAAAAAAGAAAGAAAGAAAGAAAGAATGCTAAAAAAAAAACCAAAAAAACAATAGTTGGCATTAAGTATATAAGTAAGAAAATCATTCAGAACTTTGGAGACACTGTGGTTCAATTTTTGTCTCTACCTTTTAGAACTTTCAGATAATTATTGTTTCTTAAAGATAATTTCTCAAGTTTCTTAATTTTCATATTCTCTGCCCTTTTGATATTAGTTCTGATTTCCTACATCACATAATCCTGATCACTAACCTATTGTAATCATCTATTTTCTAAAATTTATTCTTTTTATAATTTATAAAAATCACCTGTACTAGAACTTAATGCACTCACTTAAAGTATATCATTTAATGTGTTCTGACAAATATATACATCCAAATGTTTCTTAGATGCATTCATGTTGTTGCTTATATCAGTAGCTTATTCCTTTTTATGGGTGAGTAGTATTCCATTGTATGAATATATATATATATAATCCTATATATATGTGTATATATATGTATACATATATATACACATATATATAGGATTATCAGAAATGTCATGACATTTTTTCTGTTTTTCAAGCAAAAATGCATTGACTTTTCTGACAACCCAATAATACCATTTGTTTATACATTCACCTGTTGTTAGGCTTCTGGATTACTTTCAGTTTGAGACTAATAAAGTTGCTGTGAACATTCATGTCTTTTGTGGGGACATATATTTTTATTTTCTTGGGTAAGTACCTAGAAGTAGAATGATTAGTCATTGGCAAGTGAATTACCTTTATAACAAACAGCCAAACTATTTTCCAAAGTGGTTGTGCCATTTTATTTTCCCACTATCAGTGCATGACAGTTTCAGTTGCTCTGTCTTTAACCACTGTTGTGCCAACAAGACACAGGGCAGGTTCTCTGTGGATGCAGGTAGATGGGTAAAGGATTGTCCTGGAGTCCTCAGTGGCTTTTCAGACTTTTAATGATCTTTGTACGTCACTTGCAGTGCTGTAACCAGGCGCAAGGCAGGCAGAGAATTTTGGGGCAGGAGGCTGGCAGGCCTTAGCCCCCAGCAAATCTTTACTCTTTGGGCTCTCTCTGATGTTCTCTTGTGGTCTCTCTGGTAGTTTCTTCGCCACACAGTGCGCGCTCTGCCACCCTTATATGGTCAGCCTCCAGGCTCAGGTGAACCCACTTATGCACACCCACTCCAGGTGCCACCATCAGGCATGCGTACCCCAAAACCACACTCCCAAGCACCTCCTGCATTCAAGGCTGCAGGTGATAGCCACAGAGGCCAATGGCATAAAAGCCTGAGCAGTCTTCATTTATCCTACACCAACACTTGGTATTATCAGTCCTTTTTATTTAGTCCTTCTATTGGTGTATAGTATTACCTAATTGTGACTTTAATTTGTAATTTGCTGATGAATAGTGTTGAGTATCTTTCTAGGTACTCAGAACTGATGTTGCCACTCAGTTAAATTCTTGGCAGTGTATTAGAATACTCACAAGACAAGCACTCTATGTCAGGAAAAATCTGTTTAAACCTTTGTTCTCTTCAAATTGTGAGAAATTTCCCTATGCCCATTTTTAGGATAATCACGTTTTCCACCTAAAATGACATTATTGTGATAAACAGAACCATCTCCTGTCTCAAAGACATCCATGTCCTAAACCACAGAAACTGACTATGTTAAGTTACATGGCAAAGGGAAATTCGGTTGCAAATGAAATTAAGGAGGCTTATCAGCTGATCTTAAGATAATAAGAGTGTTTTGGATTATCCAGGTGAATGGAATGTAATCACAAGTGTCTTTAAAAGTGAAAGAGGAGGGCCTCTCTGGTGGTGTAACTGGTTAAGTCTCAGCACTATGAAGCTATCAGCAGCCACTGCAGCACGAGTTTGATACCTGGCGAGGGAGCCTCCCACATGGCACAGCAGACCTCTCCTGTCTTGCCCACTGCTCCCCTCAGCAGTGTATTTCAGTAGCTCCCTCTGTTCTGCTCCCCACTCTGTCTCTGGTGAATCCTCTCACTGCCCCGCCTACACCCCAGCTCTTATATGCATAAATAAATAAATCTTTTTTTTAAAAAAAAAAGGTGAAAAAGGAGTCCTCTGCAGCATGCAGAGGACTTGGCCCAATCTTTTTTTTTTTTTTAAGGATTTATTTATTTATGCATACAAGCTGGGTTACAGGCCAGAGGCATGGGGCTGTGAGATGGTTCACCAGAGGCAGAGTGGGGAGCAGAACAGGCAGATCGACGGAAATCCACTGCTGAGGGGAGCAGTGGGCGAGGCAGGAGAGCTCTGCCACGCCACGTGGTAATCTCCCCAGCTGGGCGACGAACTTGCTTCGCCACTGCTGAGAGCTCCACAGCGCAGCTCTTAACCGCTGTGCCACCAGGGAGGCCCTACTTGGCCCAATCTTGCTGGGTTCAAAGATGGAGGAATGGAGTCACAAGTTAAAGTGAGCAGCCTGGAGACACTGAAAAAGGCGCAGACCCAGTTTTCCCCTGGAACTGTCAGAAAGGAATGTGGTCCTGCTGACATCTTGATTTTTAACCCAGTGAGTTCAACTCAGGTATCAGTGCTTCAGAACTGTTAAGGTAATACATTTGTGTGTGTGTGTGTGTTTTTTTCTTTTAAAATTCTTTTTGCGTAGGGCTGGGGTCTAGTCAGAGGTGTGGGGGGGGTGGAGGGAGTGAGAGGATTCACCAGAGACAGAGTGGGGAGCAGAACAGGTGGATCTACTGAAGTACACTACTGAGGGGAGCAGCAGGTGAGACAGGAGAGATGTGCTGTGCTGTATGTGGGTTAGCTCCCTGGCCAGGGATTGAATTCGGGCCATAGCAGTGACAGCATTGAGACTTAACCCCTAAGCCACCAGGGAGGCCCCATTTGTGTTGTTTTAAGTCACTAAGTTTATGATCATTTTGTGATCATTTTGTTACAGTTGCATGGAAAACACATCAAGATAATCATTTGCTGTGAGCACTGCTAACCCTGAATAAAATATGACAAACCGGCAGGGGGTTCTTCACACTGTCATCTCCGTCCTCATTTTCCTTTTGCCTTCCTATTGTTAAAACATCTTCATTATGAGATGGGCAGGGACTTCAAACTCAATGAGCCTGGGGTGCTCAATTTTATGTTGTACTAGCACTGATTTGAGAGGCCAACTTCATGCCAAGGGTAAGTCTGACCACGAGCTAAGAGTGGTTTCAGTTCTCTATGCTTTCCCCTGCTCTCAATAGCCACTGTTTCCTATTTCCTGCTTGTATTCTAGGAAAGAATAGAAACAAGATAGCAGGTGCACTGAGGTTTGTAACCACACCGGCTTTTTTTTTTTTTTTTTTTTTTTTTTGCTTTTATGGTAAATTAGCTTGGTTTTGGTCAAGTGTGAAGCATTTGAAGGGAGATTACTGCATGCCTTTGACCATGGGAATACAGTGTGCACCACAGGAACACACTCTGGTATACCAGTTTATCAGGATTGCCTAACAAAGTACTTGTACCAGGTAGTTCAAATGACAGTAATTTATTTTCTCAGTTCTCAGATCTAGAAATCCAAAATCAATGTGTCAGTCAGAAAAATGGCTTTTGAGGCCTCTCAGCTTATTTCAGTGCCAGCAACACACAGGGCAGATTATTGATTCAGGCAGATGTGTAAAGTAGTATTCTGGAGCCCTCGGTGGCGTTTTCAGGCTTTAATGATCTTTTTACAGGCAGGCAGGGGGGCCCAGGGACAGGGAGGTGAATCTTCACTCTCTGGCTCTCTGGCGTTGTCTCGGGGTCTCTCTGCCACACTGTCCTCTGCTGCTCTTTTATGTTCAGCCTCCAAACTCAGTTGTGCCCATTTATGCATGCCTACACCATACTCCAGGTGTCCTCCATCAGGCATGCGCAGTCCAAGCCCACGGTCCCAAGCGCCTCCTGCATTCAAGGCCACACGTGATAGTCACAGAGGCCAATAGTGCAAAAGCCTGAGCAATCTTCATTTACCCTACACTTACAGATGGCTTTCTTCTTGTACCTTCACACGGTCTTGCCTTGGCCTGTGTGCTCCAGGTCCTGATCTCTTCTTATAGCACTATTCATATTGGATTAAGGCCCGTTCATATGACCTCATTTAACCTTGATTATTGCTTTTTTAATACCCTACCTTCAACTATATTCACATTCTAGGTACTGACTTGGGGTTAGGACTTTAGCATGTGAATTTTAGGGGGATGCATTTCAAAGGTTAATCATATAGAAAATTTCAGGGAAGTGAAAGTATTCATCTTCACATGCAATATTTGTACGTAAGAGAAAATTTAAATAGATTGCAAATGGTGATAGAACTAGAATGGAGCTATGTTCAGATTTTTATAATTAGTTATATAAGGAAATGAGAAAACTGGAGTTTATATTAAGCCCTTACAGTGATAAAGTGAAACAAGTGCTGGTACAAAAATAGTAAGCACCATGTTATAAAATGCATCAATATTTATAAATGTTTGCAGTAACAATCACAGCAATCACATCAATGATAAGCTATTTAAATTATCTAAAAAAATGATTTCTTAAGGAAAAGGACTACAGAAATATGCTAATCAATGCAGCAAAAGCTAGAAGAGGTGCTTTGAAATACAAAAGTACTTGTGCAGAAAATAGCAAAAATACATAGCTCATTGTTTCAACATAAGGATGAGGGCCCCTATTGTGTCAATCCTTCGCATATTAGTGTTTTCCATATGTTAAAAGTAATTTGGGCTAAAAGCATGAGGAATGAGTAGAAACACTTTTTAGAAACCATAGGATGAATCTAGTAGTTTCTTAGGAGACACTCAGTTGGTGTAGACTAATGAACATTCCTCCCATTGCCTTGGTTCCACCACCAAAAGGCCAACCCAAATACATAAAAACTAGAAAACCAGAAGCACTGGTGGTGTCCTTCAAAATAAACCAAGAGATGAAGGCATCAAATAGAAAGCAAGACAATAAATTATTTTACCTTTGAAGATACTTTAATTTTGCAGTTATTGATTAATTAAAAAACACAGTTGATTTCAGTATTTCCTAGCTACAGTAGTGCATAGGAAATTCCATTCTAAACAAAGAAGTAATTAATGAAATAACAACACACCTTAACATTTTACATTGATAGGTTACAGTGTACAAGATGCTTTCACATACATTATTTCATTTGATTCTTACAACAAGCAGAAAAAACAGTGGGAAAGAAAAATGAAATTTTTTCAGGCTTACAATGAGTATTTTCAGGCCAATGGGCAGTCAATACAAGAACATATCAAAAACAAGACAAGCAATACCCACAAGCCACAATATCGTTTTTGGTAGGTTGATAGTTTGATATAATTGGATATTTAGCATCAGTGAATGAGGAAAGAGTCAAGACAGACAGAAGGTTCTTGTGATAGTCAAAGAATCGTAAGAACACTGTAAGAAATAAGAAAGATGCCCTAAAATATCTCCTTACCAGAATTTACTTCAAAGAATGTTATCCTTTCAAAACGTCAAGTAAAAATAACCTTGTCACTACATCTGAAAGTTAGAAGGGTCATTAGAAACCACCTAATGCGATGGTTCAATTTTACAGATAAGAGAACCCAGGACCCAGCTAAGCATCTGGCTGAGAGTGACAGATCACACCGGACACTCAGCTGTCTTGCCTTTCAGTCTAGGGCACCTTTCTCTACAATCCCATCTTATTATTTACTGAGTAAAAAACAAAATTTCTTTTGTTTCAACTAATGAAATATGAGGTTAAATACTGATTCATACCACTTATTTCTTATTCAAGTTTTTGGCTAACCTGTGGCTGAAATTTAGAGTTTAAAAATTAATTTTAAAATAGTCTGAATTCAGTGTATTTAATTGGTCACAAATAGGCTCGCCTGATAGATTCTGAAAGTTTGCCTATGTATCTTGAGAGAGTAAATTGGAATGACTGAATAGCCTTCAAAACCAATGCAGGCTTAGGGGCCATTTACCACAGAAAATTGTATTGGGTAGTAACAATTCCATTTTTAAAAATCTGGAGAATTCATCAAAATCTTTCAAATGACTGAAACCTAAAATGTAATAATCAAATTTATCACCCCCATGACTTACTAAAATAATTTTACAATAATATACAACAAAGCTACCATAGAATTTGTAGCCTACATATAAGAAGACAATGATCAGCATGTTTGGGGGGTCTAAATGAAATACAAAAAAAGTATGAAACTATTTTATACAAATGATATTTTAAATTTATTAACAAGATATATCTTTGTTACATAAAACTTGCTACGCAAAGTATTTCATATTTTTCTTACACATTTTAAATATAGGTGAACCAACTGAAATCAGTATCAGCCTTTACGTGACGTAACCATGCAGAAACACTTGACAACCAAAAGACATACAGATTGATGCAGAGAACATCTCAGGCAAGCTTTTTCAATGTCTTCAAAGGTTTTTACAGGGGTGTGGTACAGAGGAAAAAATAGAGTCAGTGACCTATCTGCACCAGTGATGAAGCAAACAGAATGCTTATATACATTAAGATCCATTTGATTAAAAACAACTCAGCTTATATGCATTTAATTGATCATAAAAAATGAACACAGTTTATTTTCAAATATTTTGGTGTGTTGTTTTAAGATAGGTCACCGACACATAGAGAGATAAAATTAGATGGGAAAATTTTAAAGCAAAGGAAAAAATACTTATAAAACTGAGTTAAGCCATCAATTCTCAACAAACACTGAACTAAATGTGCAAAAGTGCTTCAAATTTCCACATGATAGCAATAAGTCAGTTGGCAAAAAAAGTACATAAAAAAACTAAACTCAAACACTAGAATTGTATCTGCATGATCATATATTCTGTTTACTAAAAGAAAAGAAGCTACAAATGACATATCTAAAAATATCAACTATGAAATTAAAATACAATTGTGGCAGTTTTATAAACTTTGTTCCCTTTCCTCATGGATGAGGCATAGGGTGAAAGTAGAAGTTGCAACAGTGCCTCTACCTTAGGCTAACAATTATAATACAACAGAATAATAACTTGGTATAACTGTTTCAAAACAAAGCAAGGTAAAACAAACCAAAGAAACCCTCATTTAAAAAAAGGAGTCTACAGTTTGCAAAAAAAAATCATGTCATTTGACTTAGCAAAGTATTTATCCAGATAATTGTTCTTTTTCCTTTGTTTCTTTTCCTCTAAAAAGTTTACAATAAGGGTTATTTGAGAAACTAAAATTTGTCACTTCATTAGTCATGTTCTATTAAAAATACTGGCTAAAACGCTTACGGAAGAGTTAAGGTTTAGCAATCTTAGAACTCTTCTCTAATACCTACAGAAATGCTGGTACCAAGAGAGACTTGGGTTGATGGTGATCCTTATTAGTTTTTCTTGCAAATGAGACACATTTGTCACACTGCAAAGATTGGTCACTTAATTACTCAGGGGGTGGGGGGGTGATATAAAAGGGGAAGGGAAATAGAACACAGGACTCAAAATTGCTGCCCCTAGCTACTTTATATTAGCCTATCCAAATTTATAGCTAGAACAGTGAATTCTAAGAAACTTATTGTTTAAATTTGTATAAACTCACTTGGTGATAAGATAGTCTATCTTCAAAAATTGTCAAGAGTTTTGGCAAAACTGGGTCTGAGCTACTCAAAGAAAAATTACTTTTAAAAGGTATGTCCTTAAGCCATTGACCAACAAAAATATTGGCAAGAACTGCCAAAAGCTACACTTTCCTTCCCTTCAAATACCACATAGCTTTGACACTGCCCATCTGCAACATGAACAAAATAAAAGAGTGCGCTGTTTGGAGAAAAAACAATAAAAATAAAAAGGAAAGAAATGGATGTAGGAGGAGAGGAGGAAGACAAACCAAAGAGAAGCAGGAAAGTGTCTAGTTCTGTGTTATGGCACAGACAATGCTTAGCGGTGCCTTGTTACATAGGTGGATGCAAAGTGCACACACGGATGATGGCAATATAGACCTCACTCAGTCGCTGGAATGAAGGAACTAGGTAACTGCTTCAACAAGGACGGTCTCAACTCCACCTAATCTCTCAACAGAGTGCAGAGTGTGAGCTCTGATGTCATCTTGTTCCTCTTTAAAATTCACAAAATTCTTTTGCACATTTTTCTGTTATAGAGACACGGATATCTTCTTCTTCATAGTCATCAAAGTTGCTGGTATCTCCAGAGCCTCTGAATTTTGGTATGAATGGAGCTTCAACCTATAATTGAGATAGGAAAAATAAGGGTGACATTGTGACTCATAATAAAGATATACTCAGTTTTTGTCCCAGTACCTGACACAAAGCTCCTAAAATCCAGTACTGAGAAAGGTGTGCTTTGCTGGTGACTTTCAGAAAATCCCTAGATAACCTAAGAATGTCTTTTCGTAAAATATTTTCGAGTATATATCATCAATATATGCAGAGTTATTTAGCTATAAAGTATTCACATGCATGACTATACTATAAGATATACTCACAAACAAGACATTTAAAAAGAATAAGGTGAAAAGTGAGAATGGAAAGTTGACCATCTAATTTTGCCAGCTGGCTGCCTTGCATGCCCTGGTTTGGAGACTGTTGTTTTGCACCATGAAGAAGAATGAGCTAAACAGACAGTTGCCTCATGTCTAGCCAGGCAGCAATTTAGGGTCACACCTATTAGGACAATCATTCAGAGAATGATTATATGGCCTGAGTTGCATAGGTCACTTTCTTCTGTTTCTTGTCTTTTCTGATAGATATCTTTGGATAATTACAACCACTGGGTTAGAGAATAAGAGACTAAGAAAACTATTTAAATGTACTATCATTTTCTACTGCTATGCATAGTTATAATTGAGATGCCACTAAAAGAAATGGTGACATTAAAGTACTGAATCCTTTTTATTTCAATTTGTATTATCCATGGCTCTCAAGTTCAATTGTGGTGATAACACAGATTTGCAGTCGATCAGTTTGTGCAATACTACAACTATTTGTTAGAGTGCCCTACTTCTTGACATATCAGCTGCTTACTGCCTGGGGTAAATCAAGCCCTTTAGAGAGCACATGAACTTTAACTTTAACTGAGCAGGGGCAGAAGTAGTTTAGTTCTACGTTACTGGAAAAACAACTGTTAAAAGTATATTACATGATACAGATTTGTAAATATTTGTTAAGTAACAATAGTTTTTATTTCTAACTATGAAGATGAAAATATTTCAAAATATGTCATACTGAAAATACTAATAAAATGAGCAAACATCAAGCAAATCTAATCAATGCAAAATATCTAACAGTTCCAAATATCTCTTACCAATAAATACAGCAAGAAAGGTAATTTAACAGTCACAACTACAAAAGGATATGGATGATTTTAAAGGAAAAAATAAATTTCTAAAATTGACTGATAAAAAGGCAAAAACTCAGAGACTAGTGTCCAAAAAATAAGTCTGTTACAATTTCCAAGGAATAAAAATAAGGTAATTACTATGTTTCTTAAGTTTTCAAAGAAAAAAAAACCATGGAAATTTTCCATACTCACTTTTATAAATCCACATTTACCTCAACTCTAGGAAAGCAAAACTGAAGTTCAACAGACTCATGAGTACAGAAATAAGAACCCTAAATAAAATTTTAACAAATTGATTCCAGACAGATATTAAAATCATAACACCCTATAATTACAGGAGTTCACTTTGGAAATGTTAAACTCTCACTGATAAAATTTATCTCACTGATAAAAACTTATCTCACTGATAAAATTCATCATACTAATTAGTCAAGGGAAGATAAAATACAGTATACTAGGGATCAAAGATTTTTGTTTAACCCAATCAAGAAAAATGGAAATAAACATTTAAACAGTAGAGGCATATGACACCCCTACTACCTGTGATTATCTTTCAATAAATTCCATGGGAATTACTGAAATCTATAAAAATCAGTAATAGAATTTAATAAGGTAAGCAATTATAATATAAACATCAAAATCACATCGAAATCTCCCCCCTAAATTCTACCATAATGGGAAGGCACACACATTCACAATAGCAACTAACATAAATTTAAGGAATAACTTTAAAAAATTGGATCTGTATGAGGATAAGTCCTCTAAAATAGCAGGATGATGGAAAATATTTGAATAGATGCAGAAACATAACATGTCCACTATGACGGATTCTCAAGATTTTGGTTCTTTTTAAATTAATTTACTGTGATCCTAGTAAAGAGTGCTAAATACAACATAAATCTTTGGAAAGACCAGTAGTAGAAACAAACCACTGACAAAAAGAAAGACAATACATAGACAGCTAAGAATGATTTTCTACGAAATACAAATATTAAATTTGACTACTCCAAAAAAGAATAAGCATTGTATATTAAAACATATTATTGGCTGGGATGTGGAAAAAGAGAAGATTACATTATAAAAAAGGAGGGGGGGGGAGTATAATAGTGCTTGCCAGGGGATAAGAAAGGAGGTCATGGGGAGTAACTATTTAATGGGTCAAGAGTTTCAGTTTTGTAAGATGAAAAGAATTCTGGAAATGGATGGTGGTGACTGTCACACTACTTAACACCACTGAACTATACACTTAAAAATGGTTAAGAGTAAATTTTATGTCACATATATTTTGCTGCAATAAAAAAAAACCTGGAAAAATATTGAATTATGCATTGTTTTCAATGAATATATAAAGGACAAAAAAGAACTCATAAAAAACAGGCTGAAGTACATAATAACTTAGTGTTAGCAGAGGTGTTTCAAATAGAGTCAAGTAAGGTTTATTCAACAAATGCTGAGAGGCCAATTACCCAATTAGTAAACAGCAACAACTAAAAGAAGTTAGACTAAAAATCACAGTAAGAAAATATAGCTTAAATAAATTGCCTAAACAGAATAGTGTAGTAGGTAGCAATCATGACAGAACGAAGTTGCAGGCAAGTGAGGGTGGGAAGAGGCAGACCTTAGGTGATTCCTGAAGTCCTGGGAGAGGACTGCACTGATGGAGAGCACAGAAAAAAAGCGGTAACATGCCAGATGTTGACAAATGTTCTGTGTGGGTAGTGGGATTATGACGGTGGCAGATTTATTTATACTACATGAAACATACCTCGACCAAAAAGAAAACTAGAACCGGGACCCATCTAACCTTTTTGCATTCTCAATACAAATTTTAAGGGTGAGAAATCTAATACTTTATAGATGTTTATACTGCTTTAGGTTGGTTGATCTGGGATTCAAATCAACATCTATCTAACCTCAGAATTCAGCTCTTGCTTTTTTTTTTTTTTTTGACTTTTAAGGCAGAGTCTTCCTATTCCAAAAATGCTCAAAATATTCAACATCTGATATTTAAAGTTTATGAAAATCTTATGAAACAATGTATGTTCAAAAGTTTGGAGTTTTATCATCATAACCATGTCAGAAATTCATTAAAGGGATAATCGGGTATTTAAAGAAGCTGGGGTCAAATTCAGGTGTATTTGCTATATGATTATATATGTATTAGCTATATGATTGTGTTCAAAGTAGTTAGCTTTCCGAGATGATTTTGTTATCAATAAAATGTGGAAAATGTATCAGTTCACCCAAAGAATTTTTCAAACATAAAAATAAGAAGTTTCAGAAATCTTTATTAACTATTAAGTACTACATTAGTGCTAGCAAATTCAGAAAAACATGAAAATATGAAAGTTTACTTATGAGATCCCAAAGTTATTTTTTCATTTTATATAGAGGTCCAAAAATTATTTTAAATACTATGTACCTTGTTCTTTACATAACATATCCAGGTGAGATAATGATGTTAAAACTATGTTTCATGAATTTACTCATTAGGCAGTTTCTGAGTGCTTCTTGTGAGCCCTAGAGGCTGTATTACATATTTTCTATTTGTTGCATTTAAAATTTTTTTTAATGTTTTGTTTTTATAATCTTTTACAAAAGATATAAATTAGGAAAACTATGCTGTTAATTCTTAGCACATTTACATTTTTTCCCCTAAGGAAATTCACTCTCAAGTGGCTGCATAGCATTATGGAACATGGCAAATCCCCAGAACATTAGATATGCTGGTTTTATGAAAAAATTAAATTTAGTCAGAATGAAAACATTTTATTCACATATTTTTCTTTTAACTGGACATTGTAAAAACAAAAAAGACATTCTTAAATGTCTCAATTTATTACAAAGTTGAAGTGATTACTATTTGCTCATTTACTTTTTTTAATTACTTAATTTTATAGTTGCTATCCCCATTTTTTTAAACTACTATTATGTAATATAGCACTATTATTGCAACTGTGATATTGGCAACTTGGAAAATAAAAAGCTAGTTTCTTTTTAATAATTACTGTTCAGCTGGAATTTGTTTTCTGCTTTATGATGGTAAACTAATACTAGAGATTAAATTTGTATGTATTTAAATTCAAACCTTCATGTTACCTCAATTTCTAACACTAAGAATTTTTTTAATGAGACACAGTGAAACAACAGGAAAACAAAAGTGGAAAGTTGCTATTTTCGTATCCCCACATTTTCCCCAGTAGTACCTTCACAATAATTTATGTGAAGATTTGATTATTGCCTGTCTCCTTAGCTTCTGAAACTATAAGCTTCATATCAGTAAGGACAAAGGTTGATTTATTCACCACTGTATCCTCAGCACCTTGCAAAATAGCTAGCAAACAAGTAGGCATCTAATAATTACTCAGGGAATCATTACATGAATAAATGCTAAACGAAAGAAATGTAGCAATTTCAGATCATTTGTTTTGACTTTCCAAAAAGCATTAATTAAAATCCCCTATTTCTATTTTTTATGTTCAAATTAGCTTTCAAATGGATAAATGGAAATTATATCTGAAGAAAGACCAATGTTTAGAGTAAGCAATTCAACAAACATTAGTGACATGCTCTATCACAGGATCTTACCAGATGGTGGGAGTATATAAATGAGTAAGAAAAACTCCCTGCTCTCAATGAAATATTTTAAAACAATTAGTAAGTATAAGGTATTAAGTAAGAAAATCCATCAGAGAAAATATATCATATTTAAGCTAAATATCCTACTAGTAAAAATATGAGAGATGCATAAATGAGGAAAGTTATTTAGAGCAAAGGGGAAAATGTACAAAGGCTTACAGCAAGAAAAAGCATAGTCTGTGGGAAACTATATAAAAATATTTGGATTTCTAATAAATGACATAGCAAGGTCAATACTGAAAAATATTTAATAAATATACTGATTAAATGTTACTATATCTGGCAGTGTACAATTCTGGGTCAGAGAATGTATTTGTTACATATGTCTTTCTAATGTGGATTCATGTCAGTTTTGAAGTGCCAACCCTTTGAACCTTGTCTAATATATAATAGCCATGTTACTGTGAAGAGAAAAAGGCAAGAGTGGGAAAAAATAAGGAAAACATTTCCTTTTTAATGATGTTTGATGGTTGAAATAGAATATATATGTTCACTTTTTATCAAGGAGAAAACTAATTTTTAAGGGCTATAAAGATCCTTTAAGCACTACATAGGATTAATTCAAAGAGTGAAAAAATTAAAATTGTGTTAGCTTGAATATACCTCTACAACATACCGTTTTAAACAACTATTTTTCTGAGATCAGACGAGATTGGGCATGATCAGGGCGGGATAACTATGGACTAAAAAAGCTTTTAAATCAAAAGAAAGACTCACCTTCCTCTGGTAAATAGCAATCCAATCTGTGGTGGCAAACCATTTGTGAGTTTTTATATCACTCACACCATTCTTTAGATTTCCAAACCGCTTCGTCAAATCCACCTGCAGCAGGTTCCTTAGAAGGTCTTTGAGATCTGAACTGAAGTGAGAGGGGAACCGGACCTGCACCAACACACCATGTGATAAAACACACATATCAAGACTCATGACGTTTCTCTTCTGATTTCAGAAAGGGTTTTTTTTTTTAATGTGATAAGTCATTACATTAATAAAGTATATAGTGATGGCCTTCAGATACTTTTAACCACATACTTCAATCCGTAGAAGAGTCCTAAAGAAGAGAATTATGTGGGTGAATGAACTAAAGACTGTTTTTAGGGTCTTATTTTGGTTGTGAATCCTTCTAAAGAACATGGGCCCCTCTGCAGGTGCTTTCCATACAAAACTTTAGATGCCAGAAGGTTCACCCATCCTCAAGAGAGATCCCTTGGATCCCACATTACAATCCTCTGTCTTAGAGACATGCAAATTAAACTTGTAACTTAAATAGAAAAGGCAGTACGTGAAACATATCAGTATGCACAGTTTAAAAAAGAGATGATAAAAAAGGAACTCTAAAAATGACTCTAAAAGCCCACACTGCCTTTCAGAGCATCAGAAACCATTCTTCATTTATCAGTGGACGATTTTCAAGCATAATTCTGCTGTTATGCAACAGTATAAAAATGGTTTAGGTTGGTTTAAAAGCATTCTCCATCTCCTAAATTGTGAAAACTTTACAATTAGTTGACTGGCCTCCAGTCTTAAAAACCAACAACAGCAACAACAACAACAACAACAAAAAATACTGAAGATGATACATACTAGGCTATCACTAAAATAAAAAGCATTCATAGATGACCTAGGTCTATTGTTCATTTCGTTTTGTTTAAACACAGTCTTCTCTTTCTTTTGCAATCTGACTTTCGGTTCTCACCTTTTATTAACAGCAGAATTAAAATGGGTACTAGTAAAGATGACATTATAAAGAATAGCTGCATCTCTGCCTCCTTGCCCTGTTCTTCCTACCACCTCATCACTACCCTTTTCAACTTGTGTCCAGTTACTTCCATTGTCCTCTTCCCTATCATACATGCAGACATATGTGTATGTGCCTATGTGTCCATGCAGGTGCACCTTCAGTCTAACCCCATTTTCCTATTTTGCACACCCATTTCATGTTCTCTCTACCACTAAACACAAACACTATTCTATGGGTTACTATGGCTTCAACCTCAAACTGACCGAACATGAACATGCCTTCAAGGGTGAACAAATCCATTTCGAAATCCCTGTATTCTTACTTTGCTCTTCTAGTGCCTACCTTCATCATATAACCTGCCCAATGGATCATTATCTCAGTTGATCTTCAAAGTGCATCCATTCATTTAACTACGCTGTAGTATTATTCATGTACCTGTCTCCCCTAGAATATTTTTCACAAAAAATATTTTCACAAAAATATTTTTCTTTTTTTCCCCAGAATTTTTTAGGTCTTTTTAAAAAAGGTGCAATTCATCCATGTGACAATTACTTATTGAGTACCTACATATGCCAGGCATTTTTCTAGGTGTGAGATTATAGTAATAAGCAAAAAACAGACAAAGTTTGTGATTTCATAGGGCTTATGTCCTACTTAGATAGGAAACACTTAATATGGTATTAATTCTCTTCTAAAAATGGAGAAAGATTCAGAGACATTATGTAACTTAACCAGCTGTTAGGTTATAAAGTAGCAGAGCTGACACCAGAAATCTAGTCTCATTCCTTATGAATTTAGTTCTTTACTATACCATCTTCAAACATACAGGACTTTCATTTATATTCTGACTTCCAAAAGGCTCCACTTGACACACATTCTCAAAGTAGAAGTGAAATCATTAGCAAGCAAAGCCAGGTTCTATAACAAAAGTAGCTTCATGACAGTCTGCTGACTGCCACTCTAGTGCTACTGTGTAAATAAATGTTTCTCAAAGTGTGATTCCAGGACCCACTTTCATTGGAATCAACTGGGAGAACAGAGGATGAAAATGCAAATTCTTTGCCTTATTTAATTTGATGGGGATTCTGTGCCTGAAAATCTGAGTCTATATCTCCAAGTGATACATATGTACATGAGAACTTGAGAAGCACTATTTGGAACTCTAGTCACTACTTTATGCAAAAGTCTTATTTTCTCTGCTGACATAAAATTTTTTTAATGTAAATAATAAAGCAAAATCACTAGCATACCAGAGGAAAACTATTATTTATGTCAGGCAACCAAAGACTTTTGAAGGTTGACGAGCTAATAAATGACCAAGATTTGGGGTCAGTATGTATAAACACCTAAAAGATTCATTTTTCAAACCCTGTATTACTGTAGGTTATAGAAAGTTTTATGTCCTAAAAAAAAGATATATGAGCTACCTCCTTCTCTAGATTTTCTTACACAATAACTTGTTAGAAGTTTAGGTACCATGCTTTATATACATGGGCTCAAAAAATCCCAAACATACACTGAGGTAAGTATGATTATTATTCCCATTTTATAGGTGATATAATTGAGACTTACAGAGATGAACTGATTTGTCCAAGATTAAGAGCTTATAAGTTATAGAGCTGTTATGTAATTGAGACTTACAGAAATGAACTAATTTGTCCAAGATTATAGAACTTATAAGTTATAGAGCTGTTATTTCTATACTGCTTCCATGATTCAATAACCTGAAAATAGTTATTTTTAAGAATCTTCTGAAAGACTGAAATCTTCATCTTAAAAATATTTGCTGTCCATTTCCTCATTTATCCTAATTGGAATAAGAACTAAAGAATATGTGGTATTTAAAAGACATACTATCTACTTGGAAACTAACATGACTTATTTATACAGCAGTTACAATCTAAAGTTATTTAGACTCCAAAGAACTTATTTGAAATAGATCTATCTTTGTTTAGAACAGAATTTATATGAACAATATTATGTATCACTTATTCTCCCTTTCATGATATTCAGAATAGTAGACAGGAATGTACTACATATAAATTATCTTCTGAATTTCAGGTAGTGTTAAATGCAATGCATGAATACTTGTACCTAAATAAAGTAGTTCTTTATTTTTTAATGCAGGTAAAGTGACTGTCTTGAATTAGTTAATGTAGGTATCTGTTTAATCTTCAGTACAGTGATTCTCTACTGGAGAGTAGTGGAGGGTGTTGTGATGGTAGATATCAGAATCATTTAGGAGCCTTTCAAATTATAGATACAGCCACCTTACTTTCACATCCCTCTTCTTCCTCAGAGATTCGGATAGGCAGCCCATACTCACATAATAGGCCAGGTTAAATGACTTGAAGGAAACTGTCATACCATTAAAGTATACTAGGGAAGAAACAATCATTGAGAAATCATTGTGAGAATCATTGTGAATCACTGTGAAAGTATCTGTTCCATGACTGTTATGAAATAGAATCAAAAATATTTTCTTTCTTGAATGAACTTGCCAAAGAGTCATATTGACTCGTTAAACTGAAATGAACAAGAACCAGAAAATAACTTAAACAGAAGTATTTTAAACAATGGACCTTTATTTATAGTATATCAACCTGAAAACACCAAAGATTTTGATGAAGGAAAAAATGCCTATCTAATTTTTCCTTCAAAACCACATCAAAAGTATATTATTTTTTATCACCATTATCAGTTATAACTGCCACAGAAAATGAAATCCTAGCATACCGGAGATAGAGGGAGCTTAGTTTCATTTAGTGTAAACCTTCACTTTAAAGAAAAAGAACTTGAGCTTCAGTCAGACTACCAACTCAGTGAAGGGCACTGTTTGGAATATACTTAATCCTCCTGACTCCTACCTCTTTCTGCAAGACCATGATAGGGTAAATTATGTGAAAGTAGCTATAAGGAGGCACCTATGGAAGCAACAGTCAAACCCATTAAATCATTAGATCTGAGATATAAGTTGACATTATTTAACACGAGAGAGAAGCTTATACAATATTAAAGAAGAATTTGTGCAATATAAACTAACTAGAGTTTTTATTTTGTCTTTCTCTAATACTTCCTGCTTAGAAATCTTTTCCAACCTCCAGAGATCAAATTACTTCTGAATTTCCTAATGATACATTATTGAGAATAAATCTATTTCTACAGTGAGGTATGGTCACAGAGAACAAATACATGTTTAATACACGGCAGGCATCAAAATTGTTATAATTTAAAAAGCATATGTTTGAAATACATAGGATACCAAATGAATCACTATCTCTAAGAGTGGGAGTCTATTTCATGAAAGTTTCGTGAAGACAGAGACCACAAGAACTGATCAGAACTATTCTATGAGTGCAATCAATATTTAATGAGGTATGAATTCAAATTTAGCAAATACTGATTGAGCACATCTAGGTAGTGATGTGCTTGGGAAACAGAATAGTAGTAAATAATTCAGACCAAGAGTCATGCCTTCTCAAGTTTACATAATAGCGATGAAGACAGGTGATCTTTAAAAATGTTGTCACCCTATCACTTCTTTTCCTTAAAAAAAGATCTATTTATTCATGAATACAAGAGCTGGGGTGTAGGCCAGAGGTGTGGGGTGGAAGAGGTGAGAGGATTCACCAGAGACAGAGTAGGGAACAGAACAGGCACAGTGACTGAGATTCACTACAGAGGGGAGCAGCGGGCGAGTCAGGAGAGGTCTGCTGCGCCATTGGGTTAGCTCCTTGGCCGGGGCTCGAACTCTTGCTGAAATCATGCTTCAGTGGCTATGGATAGCTTCATAGTGCTGGGACTTAACCCCTGCACCACCAGCGAGGCCCACATCCTATCACTTCTTACAAAACTTTGATTTTTATCTTGAAAAAATGGAGAATTATTGTAAGGTTCTGAAAAGAGAAACAGGATCTGATTTAACATTTTTAAGAACCACTCTAGTGACTCAGAAGAGAGCAGTATCAGTGAAGGTGGTATGAAGTGGTTCAATTCTATATATATTCTAAAGATAGAGGTAAGATGGTTTTTCTGCACATTAGATATGGGGTGGGGACTCCAAGGTGTTTGGTTTGAGTAAATGAAAGGATGGTATTTCCAGCAATTGAGATGGAAAATGTGGTGGGAGGAAGAGATTTGCTAGGGCAAACAAAAATCTGTGTTTTAGACATCTGAGTAGCGATCTCAGGTAGGAAGTTGGATTCAAGAGCCTGTAATTCAGAAGACATGTATGGACTGGAAAAATGAATTTGGGAGTGCCAGCTAGCATTAAAAGTGATAAGACTGGATGATACCATCAACAAAGGAAGTGTAGAGAAAGAAGAGCACTCAGAGGAGATTGAGAAAGAAAGAGCAATAACAACAGGAATAAAATTAAGATTGTGAAGAAACACTGAAACTAAGTAAAGGAATAATAGATGAACCACTGACTAGGTTCTATTTCTTATGTTGCCATAAACTATCTTTTATCCTGGGTGATTCTGGGTCTTGAATTACCTACATACAGGATTAAGGAGTTATATTAAATAAAACTGAACATCCTTGCCATTTCAAAAATTCTTCCAAGCTGTTTTATTAATTGAAAGAATAAGTGGCTTCTGATCACAACTCCAGTTATATCATGTTCTGTGCTTTTGGGCAAACCTCTTTACTTTTCTCAGCTTCCTCATCTACAATCTGATGAGAGTATATTTCAACTGGCAGATATGAAAACGAGTTATTAAACTGCCTTGCATCATGCATAGTATTTTATAGGCACTCATTCAATACACTTTTCATTTTTTCAATCTTCTCAATAAAATAATAATGATCTAAAATAAATTTTTGACTCAAAAAAGGACTTAAGAAGACTGCAACAGCCAATATTATGTTTTCAGACTACCCAAGGATAGACTGAGGTAGAAAAGTCATCTGGACACTATTAGAAGTTACTCCTTGCTTCTAGTCTCATATTCTACCTGTTAATTTACAGAACAAACATTCTTTTTTCCTTATGGTACTTAAATTTGGCAGCATCAGGGAGAAAATGGATAGCTAATAACCATGTTTTGTAAAGACAGCATTGTGAATATACTTAATATCTTAAACAACTTTGTCAAATTACATTATGTAGTATGCTAAGTCAAGCATGAAACTCATTTTGAATTGAGCAAACTCAATATTCTGTTTTTAGCACCAATTAGAAAGTCTTGTATGTTCTGGTTTTAGGAATGACTATTACTTTCTAAAAATTTAAGAGGAAGTTAGATCTAAAAAGAAAATCAGTTCATGATGCTATGGTATCCATAATGGGTGTTAATTTCACTGTTTTATTGATTTTTTTCTTTTAGAAATAAAAACAAGACCCAAATAAAACTTGCCTATACTCAGCTTAGTCACACAAATTACAAAGTTAATCACTGAAGGGAAATTTTTTACTGCTATTCTCTGCAACTGTCAGGGGAAACAATCTTTTAATTAGTAGCATTATCTTTTATGCATTGGAATATAATTTATCAGGTTTAAGAGACTCAAAAGACTTTGTAAACAATCAACAAATAATAATCCGCTTGTTAACTTCTGTCCACACACACAATTGTCAAGTTAGGTATAATTCTAATAAATCAGTGATATCAGTAAATAATTTGTCTGGCAAAAATGAGCAGATAATATATATTAGTTAATTTTTCAAAAGGCATAACAATTTTTCATACATTAGTCTTTATAGTTTTGGTGCCCAGCTCCACACTACCTCATAGGACCTGGCAGGATCATACATACAAAAAAAGATCTAGGATATTAAAAAGAATGCTTATAAATAACTGGTACTAAGACTGAGAGTTTTGTATAATCTCTTCTCTTAGTTATGCAGAAACATGCCCCATCCTCATTTCCTCCCTGGCAAAAAAAAGTTGTAACCATTTGCCCACAGGACCCACAGGACGACCATGGCAAAGGGCTATCTCAAAGCAGGTAGTAAGAATTTTAAATGACCGGGCCTCCCCGGTGGCGCAGCGGTTAAGCGCTGCGCTGTGGAGCTGTTGGCAGTGGCGATGCCCGGCCGGGGAGAATCCCACATGGTGCGGCAGACCTCTCCTGCCTTGCCCGCTGCTCCCCTCAGCAGTGTATTTCTGATCTGCCTGTTCTGCTCCCCGCTCTGTCTCTGGTGAACCCTCTCGCCGCCCCACGCCTCTGGCCTGTACCCCAACTTGTATGTATAAATAAAAAATAAATCTTTAAAAAAAAAAGAATTTTAAATGACCACAGCAATGTATTAAAAATAGTTTTGGGTTTTATGCAAGTGTTTTTTTATATTACGAAAATAACTTCTGAGTGCTTCAAAGATTTCTTTAACTACAGCCATAGCCATATAGAAAATATTTCATTTTCCCAAAAAACAAATGTATCTATTATTCAGGAAATAGAACATGTTCAAGGAAAAGATAATATGGCAGGCTTGAGACTGCTACCCTTAGAAAGGCCTGGTCGCAAGTCTGGCCCTATGCAGGTGCTCAGGGAACTGATAAGAAATTTTCCCTCAATGATATGAGTGGCTCACTTTACTTATCCTGCACCAACAATAAGGCTTATGATGAACATCTGTTTTTGTTTTGGAAGTCTAAGACTTTGGTATGTGTCTGAGGGTACATTTATAACCCTTAAAATCTTTAGGCATTGAATCTCTAATGAGAATCCCTGGTACACCACATTTCATCTGTGTAGTCATAGTTTGTTGCCTGAGGGGTTAAGTATGTCTTGTGACTCCACTGGGAAAGGACTCTTGAAAGTCTGTACCCAGGTTCCGCTGGATTTTGCACTACATACGTTTTCCCCTAGTTGATTTTTCTTTGTATACTTTTAAAATGTTAAATGCTGTTAAAATGCAAGCTACTTTTTTCTTAATTATCACTATATGCTGGATTCTGCTTAGAAAATCACCCTTCTAAAAGAATCACCAAATCTGGGGATAGTCTTGGGAATTCTCATCACAGAAGGGAATAGTCAGTTGGTTGCTTATCAATTTATACTTCAGGTAAATGAATATTTCCCCTCAGGAAAAAAAATTAACCAACTCTGATTAGTCTGTGCTTACATGTTTACAAACTTCATATTTTGAATAATATCTCTTTGTGCATGTTTCTTGGTGCTCACTAAAAGAGATGTGATATAGGGTTGTTGGAAAAGTCATGATATATTGTTTCATTTTAAAACAGAAAAAAAATGCATCATGAACTTTTCTGACAAACCAATATTTACATATAATGAAGTTAAGCAATTTTTTTAAATTACGTTAAGTCAAAGATTCTAAAGTAATAGACTAAAACAGCTGTTGACTGCTCTATTTGCAAGTGTCATTTCTGAACACAGTATTAACTTTCACTTTTCCAAGAGTAATATAGCCAATGGAATTGCTGTGGAAACCATAGTTGATTCTTGTCAGAGTATATGGCACCAAGGCATGTAATTTAAAGACTATATACAGACACTCAGCAAATGTGTTGCAAGGAGAAGCACAGTTAATGTGAGAATTACACTTTTCTGTCAACTATGCATTTTTAAACCTGAACATTAAGAGCATGAATAATCTGACATTTAAATACCACCTCCTCTATTATTTTAAAGACAAAATATGTGTAGGAGAGAATCTAACAAGCTGATTGATCATCTTTCCATGCATTTAAAAATACCAGTTTGAATTAAAATATTGTAATAAAATATAAATCTAATGTTCAAATACATACACCTTAGTGAAATAATCATTTTATTAAATACATTTGATTTGTATATGCAAACAATCAGTCTGAAGAGGAAGAAATTAAGAAAACCATCCCATTTACAATTGTACCAAAAATAAATACCTGGGAATAAATCTTACAAAGGAGTTTGTAAAAGACCTAGATGAGGAAAATTATAAAACACTGTTAAGAGAATTAGAAAAAGACACAAAAAATTGAAAGACATTTCCTGCTCACAGATCGGAAAATGGCCCCTACCAGAAGTAATCCATAGATTTAATGCAATTCCAATAAAAATCTTTATGGCATTTTTCAAAGAGAAAATTGCTGAAATTCATGTGGAATTTCATTGCTGAAATTCATGTGGAATCACAAAAAAAACCCAAAACACTGATTAATCAAAACTCTTCTGATTAAAAAGGGGAAGAATGGAAGCATTACACTCCCAAACTTCAAACATTCTACAATCATAATATAAAAACAACATGATAATGGAACAAAAACAGACACAAACATCAATGAAATTAAATTGAATGTACAGAAATACAACACATGTATGGTCAAACTAATCTATGATAAAGGATCAAAGAATATACACTGGAACAAGGAACATCTCTTCAATAAATGTCACATGCAAAAGAATAAAACTAGACTACTACGTTACACCATACACAAAAACCAACTCAATATGGATAAAAGACTTGAATATAAGACTTGAAACCATAAAATATACAGAAGAAAACATAAACAACACACTCCATGACATAAACCTTAGAAACATCTTCAAGAAATCACCTCCAGAAGCAAGGAAAACAAAGGAGAATATAGACAGCTGGAGACTACATCAAGCTAAAAAGCTTCTATACAGCAAATGAGAGAGCAACCAAAACAAAGAGACATTCTACTGAATGGAAAAAAGTATTTGTACACCATGCTACTGTAAGGGGCTGATATCAAAGATGAACAAAGAGCTTAAACAACTCAACAAAAACAAAGTAAAAACCCAATCAAAAAATGGGCAGAAGAGCTAAAAAGACAATTCTCCAAAGAAGAAATGCAAATGGCCAACAGGCATATGAAAAATGTTGAAAGTCACTTATAATCAGGGAAATGCAAATCAAAACCATAATGAAATACCACCTCACACATGTGAGAACAATCCACATTAAAAAAAAAAAAAAAGAAAGAAAGAAACAACAAATGCTGCTTAGGATGTGGAGAAAAGGATATTGCTGATGGGAATATAAACTAGTCCAGCCACTATGAAAAGCTGCGTGGTGGTTTCTCAAAACACTAAAAATGGATCTACCAAATAATCCAGTGATTCCACTCAGGAATCTACCCAAAGATCACAAAAACACTAGGTCAAAAGGAGATCTGAACTCCTATGTTTATTGCAGCACTATTTACAGTAGCTAAGATAAGGAAACAATCTAAATGCCCCAATACGGAAGACTGGATCGAGATGATGTGCTACATATACACAATGGAATATTACTCAGCAATCAAAAAAGATAAACTCATGTTATTTGAGGCAACATGGATGAAGCTGGAAGGGATTATGCTAAGTGAAATAAGTCAAAAGGAAAATGAAATATTGGATGGCTTCACTTACATGTGTTATATAGAGAAAACAAACAAAGGGTCAAGAAAAAGACAAAACTTGCTAGCTAACCCCAGATCTGAGGCATACAGCAAGGGAGGAGGAGCGGGGACAGGTAAAAACAGGGGAGGGAAGAGTACAAGGGACTGTGGTGATGGATCACAGGTGCTATAATGATGGAAGAACTACAGGGACAATACCTGGGGGGAGAAATCAAATACTGTCCAAAAATTTACAATGATGAAAGAAAAATAAATAAATTTTAAAATAAAAAAAAATACATTTTATTTTTAACTTGGTTTAAAGCACTAATACCTATATTTTTTATAACAGTTTCAGAATGGAAAATATAATCAATATACAATGTTGCAAAAACATTTTAAAATCAGGAAAAATAATTTTGAAATGAAAAAGTCTTAAATGAGATACTGTATCATAAAAACTACTAAAAATTTCAAAACCAATAGTTTTATAAGACCAAAATTGAATATTTAATGACTTGATCAATTAGCAAATTCAAAAGTGGTCTGTCTCCAATTTGGCTTTTAGCAACTAACCAGAGATACAATAATACTTTTATAATGTAGAGAAAGATAAATTCTAGTTTGGGTTTGAGTGTTGAAACAGATGGTTTTATTGGAAAACAGTGAATATGATTTTATATTCACATAACACAGATCCTAGAAAGCACTTAATTGCAATATTCAGCGTTCATGAGTTCTATATTAAATGAGTGAAGGGAACAAGGGATAATAACAATTTTATATCCAATATGGGGAGAGATAATCTGGCAGCTTTAATTAAAAACAAAAGTACACCAAATGTCCTATCTTATTTCTAAATAAATGAAAAATTCAGTTATTGTGATACGATAAAATTTTATGTTGCTACTTTCCCAAGATGATTAGGATTTAATTGTCATGATTTCAGAATAAATAGACATTTAAATTTTAAGCATACATTGGATTCTAAATATTAAAGTTTGATATGAAATAAAAACATTCATAAACATTTGAAAAAATTTTTATACTCTGTAGAATGATTGACAAACTGAGCTAATTCATAGAAATGAACATACATTTTTAACTAATGCAATGTTTCTAAGAAAATAAAATTTAGTTATGATAGCAACCTTCTTAGAAAATGTGGAATCCTTTTATGAAGTATAAACACAAGTAATAAAGATGCAGGAGCATTGCAGTTACCCATAATTAAGTTATTTGGAACTATTACTGTAACTTGGCATTCTAAGCCTTTGTATTCGTAAAATATGCTTCTCCTATTCAGTGATTTTGAAAGTATTTTAGTTCTCTGATCATTATTCACAGGACCTTTAGTTCTTATTTTCTCTTGAGATTTTTACATAATCACTTCTCAAATTCTTAAAAAATAAATCATTTTCTATTATTTTTTCTTGATGTTAGTTTCAGTCGTCACAAAAAATTTTTTTAATATGACCTTAGTATTATACCTGGTGGAAACAATCACAAATATAAGACTCCAAAGCTTAGAAATCTATAAATGTACCAAGGACACAGTGATACTTTATTACTTCAATATTTTATTCTGCCTTTCTGTATTAACTTGGTAAATCTATCGATTACCTAACTTGGTTTACTTATCTGCAAGAGATATTTTTTTTTCCCTTTGACATAGTTGAAATATGTAAGTTATTTAGTTAGCCCTCTGCCATACTGCCCTAACATAAAACGTTCTCATAGAACTGCAGTAAAATATAACTGAAAATCATGGAGACTGCATATGCAAGGTGAGATAGGGAACAATACTGTGTTAAGATGTGGATTATAAGTGGCTGAGTAGACTCATTCTATTGGTATCATATTCTTATAGCCAAGTTATGAGCATCCATGATTAAATTTAAATCTTGGTTAAAAAAGAAAGCAAGAGAAAGTACTACATTATGAACATCAAGGGTACCCTCTGAATAATACCACTGTAAATTTTAAGTTCATGGATGCTACAAGTCAATTTTCACACTAAAGTGTAGTGTGAACCTGAGATACAAAGAAATAGATTTTTCCTCTCTCTCCTTTCAGATTCATTAGGTTTGCTAAGCTAATCTGAGCATTAGAAGGTCACAAAATACAAAACATGTCAACTACATAATATCTCAGGGTAATTCATGTCAAGACTGAGGTCTATTTCCTTGTCATCTTCTAAACAGGACTATGATAATTTTTTTTTTTTTTTAAA
>PVIJ01008911.1:7353-35712 GCA_004024925.1 Scalopus aquaticus | reverse complement strand
GGCCTGAATTCCATCCCTGGCCAGGGAGCTAAACCACATAAGGCGCAGCAGACCTCTCCTGTCTTGCCTACTGCACCCCTCAGCAGTGTATCTTAGTAGATTCACCTGTTCTCCTCCCCATTCTATCTCTGGTGAATCCTATCACCACCCCCCAAACCCCCCCCCACACACACACACATACTCTGGCCTATACCTCAGTTCCTTTATGCATGAGCAAATAAATAATTTAAAAAATAAATAAACAATAAATTTGACTGCAGTCTTTTTTTTTTTTTTTTAAAAGATCAGTGGTATAAGCTAAAGCAAGAGGGAATGGTTGACTTTAAATAAAATACTTTTAGGAAAAAATTAGGGATTATAAGTGCAAAAGAAGAAAGGCTTATGAAACAATTACAGAATGTAAAATATTATGATTTATTGCACCTTTACTGATGTACAAGAAAAAAGTTACTATTATTTCTATATTTGCTACAGATCAATGACAGTTATACTCAAAAGCAACATGAACAATTGTTATTATCATTTTTATAATTTTCCATCTTACAAAAGCTTATCTATTTTATATTTACTTATAATTTTGTGGTGTCTGACATAATTCAAACAAGAAAAACCAAGGGCATATAAAAATAGCCCCTAAATTTTTTTTAAAAGTCACATGAAATAACTAATATCTTTTATTTGCAGAACACTGAGAATCAGTACTATCATCCCATATTTTACAAATGATAGATGTACTAAATAGAGAAATTATTTTGCTAATTTCCCTTTTTTTCTTAAGAGATTTCATGATTTGATATTTGTGATACTATCTTAAGTGGAAATAGATATAAAAGCAGTAACTACGGATATTTTTGTATTTTTCCAAATCAAGGCAATATTCTCAGGATGTCAAATGGCTTCAATCTACAAAGCTTAAAATATCATAGAAATAATATTTTTGCTAGTTACAGGGAGAAAAAAGAAATAATAATAGAGGAATAATAAAATGCATTTCTTACCTTTCCAGAAACAATCTTTTCATAAATCTGAATTGGTTGGTCTGCAAAGAATGGAGGATAGCCAGCTGCCATTTCATAGATTAAAACTCCTAATGCCCACCAATCCACTGCCTTATTGTAACCCTAAGAAAAATCAATACCAAATGTCAATTATAGATTCAAAGTGAACATCAAGCATTTCAAATTAACAACAACAACAACAACAACAACAGTTTCTGATTACCTAGTCAGGATAGAATAAAAGTGAACAAAATCTATCAGGTCAGATATAAATTAAACAAACGGGAAAGGGGAAAATTTCCAGATATTGGAAGTGCATCTTATGAAATATTAATCAGCCTTCTTCCTAAAATCATTAAGATTATCATATACATGGGCCTCCCTGGTGGTGCAATGTGTTGAGCACAGCACAAGGAAGCTATCCAGAGCTTCGGCAGCACGAGTTCCATACCCAGCCAGGGAGATTCCCATATGGAACAGCAGACCTTTCCTGTCTCACTCTCTGCTCCCCTCAGCAGTGTACTTCAGTCGATCTGCCTGTTCTGCTCCCCACTCTGTCTCTGGTGAATCCTCTCACTACCCCACACCTCTGGCCTATACCCCAGCTTGTATGCATAAATAAATAAATCTTTAAAAAAAAAGAGTATCATATATAACAAAATATCCTTTATTTAATTGAAATAATTTAGTCATTGCTTAGGCAACAGAGAACTGGACCAAATTATTTCTTATAGTCAATTACAGGTCCATAATTCTATGAATCAGGTTTTCTAGAGCATACTTAGGGAGGTCAAAAGTTTTGAAAGAACACAGCAGATACTGAACTTCATAATAAATAGTGGAGTTGACTTTGAAAAACTCTATATTGGTGGAATAAAGAGGGTGAAAATTCTAGTGACAATCCCATTCACTTCACAATACCTTTTGAAGCTCAAAGTTTAATTTAAAATCTAGTAGATGTAAAAACTTAAGTATACTTCAGCTATCTATTGCTCTACTTTTCATCTCTAAAAGGTATTTAGGAAAGACAACTAATTAGTGGGGCTTTATGAAGACTATGAAAGGAAAGGAAATAACGTATAAAAGCTACACTGCAAACGAAATACACAATTTAAAGGGCATTTTCAATTAGATGTTTTTTCATATTATGTTTACTAAAATTAAGAAGCATTTATATGAAAAGAAATTTAAAAAATTCACATATCTATATAGAGTTTATCAAGGATGATTAGTGTCAACTGGCACTGAAGGAGATTATCTAAAATAACTTGAGCAGAGTTCTTGCTAGGTCTTTTGGTCTTCCTGCAAATGTGTCCTCTTATTACCTTCACTATGCCCCATATTCCAAATTATTAGCTAAAATAATAACATAATATGGAGATCTTATATTTTTTTCCTGCTTATGTATTTCTTTAAATTGGAGAAACTAATATGATAGGAATAGCACTTTGCTTTCATAATAGAAATGGACATTAACTTTGTTTTAACTCTATTAATTCAAATTACATAGTAAAGTCACACCATTGCTGCACCAGTCAGATTTTTTCCAGTGTTTTTTGATCCAGAATTGAAATTCAAAGAGAGTCTAGGATTCGTAGATGACTCTAGATAACTATTTTTAATAATTATGCACAAATAAGTTCAAATTAATAATTTTTATTAAACTAAAGATGAAAATTAGATCAACAAACTATTTTTATAGAAACCCACAGTGACTCTTGCCTTATATTTCTACTTAGCATATGCTGAAATTATAAATATACCTTGCTAAGGATTATTTCTGGAGCCAAGTATTCTGGAGTACCACATAATGTCCAAGTTCTGCCTTTAACTCTTTTGGCAAACCCAAAGTCTGTGACCTATAAAAGAAAAAATATTTGTGGACATTTGTTATTTCACAATAAATTTATTTATTGTACATAAGTTGAAAGTTAAAAGTCAGGGTTAAAATTAAAACCATGAAAAAAATTAAGTCAATGTAACTGAGACTAATCCATGAAGGTTACTATTAGTGAAATAAGATTAAAACAACCCACAGTTCTAGTAAAAAATGAGCAGTGCAGGAAGTGTTCCTTAAGTACATCATGTCCTCTGTCATCACTTACATCATCAAAGTGCAAAAAAGGGAGAATTCATTGGCAACTGCATAAAAGGGCAGGTTCCCTCTTTTATATTACAAGTGGAAAGAAAACAGTGCCATATTCCAGTATTGGTAGCCAGGGCACTTTGGGCAGCTGCATTGACATAATTATGGACCGGGAACTCTGGGGGCAGCCTGTCCAGGTTCAGACTCTGACTCTACCATTTACTCTGTGACCTCTGTGACCTTGCTGTGACTGAGCTTCATTAGCCTTCAAATGAAGATAACAGTAGGATTTACACTTCATAGAGCTATCAGGATTAAAGGTGATAAAAGTAAGAACACTTGCAACAATGCCTGACACTAAATGAGTACTCAAAGATTTAGTTATTATTATTTCTTTATGCAGGAACTTGTGCTAAGATCACAGCTATAGATTATGGGAGATATAAACAGGTTCTGTCCTTGATGGGATTTTCAGTTCTCTGTAACAGCAGGGGAATCATGAGCTCAATTTTAGCTATCAAAAAGAAATTTCTCTCTCTCTCAAAAAAAAATCCAATATTGTTAATTGTGGTTAAACACATATAGCTTCTTACCTAGTGTTTTATCAAATACATTATATATATTGCATGCATACATATATAACTTCTTCAAGTCATACCTGGATATAACCTTGGTGGTCAATTAAGAGATTTTCAGGCTTTAGATCTCTGTAGATGAGGTCAAGTGAATGGAGGTACTCGAATGTTAGCACTATCTGAGCTGCATAGAACCGTGCATGAGGCTCACTACAAGGAAACAAAACATTGATTTTCTGTGAAATAGATTAGCACATAGTAATTATACAAAACAGTTAATATGAGGTATAAGTATTTTGAAAGCAAAAAGTATTTTTGTTTTCAAACCTATGTAGAGAATCTTAGTTTCTAAATATTTACAAAACCTCTAAATTGTATTTTAAAAATGTTCTGGTATGCTTAGTGAGCAGCTTATGAAAGGAAAATATAACTCAAATTGTCATCTTATTTTAAATTATTATTGCCAACGTGAGAAGACACTGATGTCTTTATAATTATATCTGATTTTGAGAATGGCTAAAAAGCAAATGTGCTCATTAGATTATCTATCAGACCATTGTTACTGCTGGTAGGCTCCCTCTATCTTTCTTACAAATTTCAAGTGCTTAAAGAATTTCACTATACAGAAGTTCTTTAATTGCATAAATCTTCAGATTAATGCGATTTTACACCATTCTTATTACAAAAATCATATACGCTCACCATAGGAAAAAGTATCATAAAATATTGATAACAATAAGGACACTCATAATTCCATGCAAAAACCCTAGATATAAGCCTAGTGTCTGAATTTCCAAATCCTCCACTATGCATGTTTACAGACACATAGTATGTATGTTTGTGTCAAACCACAGATCCTTCAAGCATAGGTTGTACCAGCTGCTAGAACAGTGTAACTATGATGTCACATTCAGAATATTACTCCAAAGATGTAGTGATTGTCTGATTTGAGTTTCTACTTCATCTCCTACTATATACTCTGAATTCTGTTGATCTTCCTGATAAATTACAATGACTTTTAGATTTGTGTCCTCAATGAACAACCTTAACCATGAATAGAATTTCCCTCAAGACCGTTGGCATAAGTTTGATCTGTAGCACCAGAAATAGAAATTTTCAAAAAGATTATATATGCTTCTTTTCTTGTCACTTTATTTCCTAGGTCCTAACCTGATACACATCAAGTGCTCAGATATCGAATGTAACCTAGAAGAAATAGGTATCAATGTTATGAGGACAACATAGCTAGCCTTGAATGAAGTCAGGACCAAAATGGTAGGTTTTGCAGCTATATGGAAACAAGTACAACAACCTAGAGGATATGGACAAATTCCTAGAACTATACAATCACCCAAACCTAGACAAAGAAGATATAGAAGACCTAAACAGGCCAATCACAAGCAGTGAAAGTGAAACAGTAATTAAAAACCTCCCCAAAAACAAAAGCCCAGGACCAGATGGTTTCACAAACGAATTCTACCAAACATTCAAAAACGAAATAGTACCTATATTACACAAACTATTTTAAAAAATCGAGAAGGAAGGAGTACTACCAAACACATTCTATAAGGCAAATATTACTGTAATACCAAAACCAGACAAAGACAATACAAAAAAAGAAAACTGCAGACCAATCTCCCTAATGAATACTGATGCAAAAATATTTAACAAAATCTTGGTCAACAGGATCCAACAATGCATCCAAAAGATAATACACCACAACCAAGTACGATTTATTCCAGGGACACAAGGATGATTCAACATCCGAAAATCAATCAATGTAATCCAACACATCAACAAAAAGAAAAATAAAGATCATATGATCATATCAATAGATGCTGAGAAAGCATTTGACAAAGTGCAACATCCATTTATGACAAAAACCCTTGAAATCCTTGGGATAGAAGGAACATACCTCAACATAATAAAAGCCATATACGACAAACACACAGCCAACATTATCCTCAACGGTGAGAAGCTGAAGGCCTTTCCCCTAAGATCAGGCACAAGGCAAGGATGTCCACTCTCACCACTGCTTTTCAATATAATACTGGAAGTCCTCGCCAGAGCAATAAGACAAGAGAAAGACATTCAAGGGATCAAATAGGAAAAGAAGAAATTAACCTGTCTCTGTTTGCAGACGATGTGATAATATATATACAAAACCCTAAAAACTCGATAGAAAAACTACTCAAACTTATAGACCAGTTCAGTAAAGTAGCAGGATACATAATCAATGCACAAAAATCAGTAGCCGTCCTATAAGAAAACACCCAATCTGAAGAAGAAGAAATAAAGAAATCCATCCCCTTCAAAATCGAAACCAAAAAAATCAAATACCTGGGAATAAATCTAACAAAAGACATAAAAGACTTATACAAAGAAAACTATAAAACACTGTTGAAAGAAATACAAGAAGACACAAGAAAATGGAAAGACATCCCCTGCTCATGGATTGGAAGGATTAACATTATCAAAATGGCAATCCTACCAAAAGCAATTTACAGATTCAACACTATTCCAATAAAAATCTCAATGACATTCTTCAAAGAAATAGATCAAATACTGATGAAATTCATATGGAACCACCAAAAAAAAAAAATCACATAGCTAAAGCCCTCCTTACTAAAAAGAAAGAAAAATGGAGGAATTTCACGCCCTGATTTTAAACTATACTACAAAGCCATAATAACTAAAACAACATGGTACTGGAACAAAAACAGACAGAAAGACCAATGGAACCGAATAGAATACCACGAATTAAAGCCGCATATCTATGAACAGCTAATCTTTGACAAAGGAGCAAAGAAAATGCAGTGGAACAAGGACAGTCTATTCAATAAATGGTGCTGGGAAAACTGGACAGCCACATGCAAAAAAATGAAGCTAGACTACTACCTCACACCCTGCGCAAAAACCAACTCAAAATGGATAAAAGACCTAGACGTAAGACCTGAAACCATAAAATTTACAGAAGAAAATACAGGCAAAACTCTACACGACATACATCTCAGCAAAATCTTGAAAGACACATCCCCCAAAGCAAAGGAAGTGAAGGACAAGATAAATAGGTGGGATTACATTAAAATAAAAAGCTTCTGTACAGTAAAAGAAGCATTAATCAAAACAAACAGACACCCTACCAACTGGGAAAAGATCTTTGCACACAATACATCCGATAAAGGACTGATAACAAAAATTTACAAGGAATTCACACAACTCAACAAAAACAAAGCCAATAACCCAGTCAAAAAATGGGCAAAAGAGCTCAAAAGGCACTTCTCCAAAGAAGAAAAGCAAATGGCCAACAGATACATGAAAAAATGTTCATCACTTATAATCAAGGAAATGCAAATTAAAACCACAATGAGATACCACCTCATGCCTGTGAGGATGGCACACATTAAAAATATAGGCAATAACAAATGCTGGAAAGGATGAAGAGAAAAAGGAACTCTTCTACACTGCTGGTGGGAATGTGAACTGGTCCAACCACTATGGAAAGTTGTATGGCGATTCCTCAAACTGCTAAACATGGAGCTTCCATACAACCCAGCAATCCCACTTTTAAGAATCTACCCAAAGGACACAAAAACACTAATCCAAAAGGATACATGCACCCGTATGTTCATTGCGGCAGTGTTCACAATAGCAAAGGTATGGAAGCAACCCAGATGTCCAAGAATAGATGACTGGATCAAGAAGATGTGGTACATATACACAATGGAATACTATTTAGCATTCAAAGAAGATAAACACAAGCAATTTGCAGCGACATGGATGGAATTAGAGAGGATCATACTCAGTGAAACAAGCCAGAAAGAAAGAGAAAAACATCGAATGGTTTCACTTATAACAGGACTATAGGGAAACCAAACAGGAGAGAGACACTTGGGGGTGTGGGGGGAGGGGGAGGATAAAGGCACAAAATGGAGTAGAAAAGGACACAAGGGACCATGGAGATGGATCACGGGTGAATTGGTGGTGGGTTACCCGAGGGGAATACAAAATGTAAAAGATATAAATAACAATAAAAATATATATTTAAAAAAAATGGTAAGCTTTGAATTCACAATTAACAACTGTATGTCTTACACACACACTCTACACAGGCTTTACTCACAATCACCCAATTGTAAGACCCTTCTTTTCTTTTTGGATACCTGATTCCAAGACTTCTAAAAGTTGGTCCCCCTTACTTGGTATTTAAAACAATCAATACTTGACAAAATCCCATATTACATATAACCCTTCCTGCCTCTCCCTACTTAGACAAGGGAAATAGACACCATCTAACAGAGGAAATGAGTTTTAAGGCATTGAGAAAGGTGAAAGGGGGCCTCCCTGGTGGCGCAATGGGTTAAGTCTCAGCACTATGAAGTTATCCACAGCCACTGCAGCACCAGTTCGATCCCTGGACAGGGAGCGTCCCACATGATGCAGCAGACTTCTCCTGTCTCACCCGCTATTCCCCTCAGTATTGTACTTCAGTAGATCTACCTGTTCTGCTCCCCACTCTGTCTCTGGTGAATCCTCTCATCACCACACACCTCTGGCCTACACCCAGTTCTTGTATGCATAAATAAATAAATCTTTAAAAAGAAAAAAAAAAGGTGAAAGGTGAAGAATGGAAAAACTATGCCCGAACCCTTGTTTAAAAATACTCCAAGATATTATGACCATTTCCTTTAAGTGAAATGAAAGAATGAAGATGAGTAGATTAGGATTTAAAGAGAAGTACTCTGTTCTTAAATTTGGTGTACCTCTGGGATATTAAGTTATTTACTTTGGAAGAAAAAGAATCACTCCATGGATTCTGATTAGAGCCACACACAACAATAACTCAGTATTCATACAGCCTCAAAGTTTCTAAGATGGAAGTTAGCAAACATTCAAGTGTATATGTAGAAAAGACAGTTTATCAGTATGAATAATTTCTATCAACCTGCTTTCCTCCTAGGATCAAGACGCTTATTAAAGAAATAGAGAATGGGGAGTTGAAAAGGGAGGAAGTAATTCTAAAAAGTCAACAAAATGTTTTTTTGAAAACTGGTTTATGTGTGGTACTTCAGTGTAAACCTCTGAATTATCACAGGCTAATATGAGGAATCTAACCTTTTTGAAGAAGGGGTGGTAGAGGAGAAAACAACGGGAAGTAAATGAAACCATTAAAGATAAATAGAAATCATTTGCATTAGCAAGTGCCTGACACATATTAGGTTTCGTTTAAGCTTCAAGTAACTAAAAGAACTCTAATGTTGGCGAATTTTCAATATAATCTCATGATAATCTAAGTTTTTATGACTCAAATTATCATCATTAATCCTTGTTTGAACTAATGCTTAGGTTTGTTAAGATGTAGTGAATGAAGTTGGATCTGTCTTGATTTTTGCTTCATTCTATTAGTTATTATCAATGAATGGTAGTAGTTTATAAAATATTAGGTAACAGTAAAGCTAAAATAATTTAGGACCTATTTTAATAATTATGTGACCTTATCACCAACAATCTAATGATAAGGTACAAACTCTTTCAAAATTACATACATATTTTTTATTTTATTTTCCAAAGATTTATTTATGCATACCAGAACTGGGGTGTAGGCCAGAGGTGTGGGGAGGGAGTACGTGAGAGGATTCACCAGAGACAGACTGGGGAGTAGAACAGGCAGAGTGACTGAAGTATACTGCTAAGGGGAGCTGCGGGCGAGGCAGGAGAGGTCTGCTGAACCATGTGGGAATCTCCCTGGCCAGGTATTAAACTCGTGCTACAGTGGCTCTGAATAGCTTCATAGTGCTATGCTTAACCCGTTGCACCACCAGGTAGGCCCCCATTACATACATACTTTTTAAAACAGCATAGCAACAACTTTGAAAACTGTGCAAAACCAATCTTCATAATCTCAGCATAATAATACCATCTTTTCTAGATATTCCTTTCTTCATCCTTACACAAATTCTTTCACAGAATTAGTGCTTACCAGTGGTCAATATATTTAAATTAGTTTCACAGTGCCTTGGACTTTTAAAACAGTATAGTGTAGTCACTTTTTAATGTTTCCATCTTAATGTAGCTAAAATATTACTAAATTAAGCAACAAAAATTGTTAGCATTGACAGTAAGTTGAAATTTCATTTAAACACACACACAGCATATAACATTCAAGGAAGTTAAAGTATTAGTTACCTGAACCTTCCAATTCTTCTTAGATGTGAAAACATTTCACCCCCAGGGACATACTCCATAACCATGTATAAATTAGAATTATCCTATGCACAAATAAAGAGGATAAATAAATCAAAATAAGAAACCCAGATTATTTCTCAAGAAAATATTTCAAAATAACACCATATTCAATTAGAAAAAGACAAATATAAGAATATATCTGACAGTTTACTAGTATTAGGAAATACAGAATAAACAGAAAATGCTCTAACTTTTCTACACTGGGGCACTTATATATATTTTCCTCCTAATATTCTTGGCACAAATTAGTCTGGTATTTTTGCTTTGAGCGTTGTTTCAGGGAACATAATTCTTCAACAATTAAACACTGCCAACAGTTTACCATATGCAGTATACAATGGAATAACAAAGTAAAAAAACAATTTGAAAAAGTAAGAATATTTACATTTTATATACTAAATCAGGTGATATGATAAAACACACCAGTCTTCAAGATTTTAATAAAAGAAGAAAATAGAAGTTTAAAATATTTCATGATAATCAATATTGCAGAGATGAGCTACCATTACAAAGAGCTGAAAAGCTGCTAATTTAGGAGATAAATCTTTCACAACTTTATGAGACACTTTAGCAAAGGGCCAAAGATTGTCTTGTCTCATAAAAATGAAAAGAGTAAAATACAAATTATATAAAAGACGATGAGATTGTGGCAGAAAAGTTTCAAGAGAAGTAGAAGTATAGGGGTATATTAATTTGCATGACTTTAAGAAATTATTAATAAGATCTCACTCTGACTTCTGAGATAAACTGAAATATTTGATTTTATAATACCACCACATGAAGAATTACAGATTAATTTTAGTAATTTCCCCAGGAAAAACCAAAACCTTTTCAAATTTTGAAAGTTTATAAGCACAATAGGATTCAGTTACTTAAATTCTAAATTTATTTCTTTTGGGTTTATTCATATACTCCAGGTTTATCATTGGGTTTAGACCCCATTATAGCCATACATTTTAAAAAACATATGAGGTTGAAAATATTTTATTTGGTTATTAGATAAATTTACCTTAAAAGAATACTCCAGTCGAACAAGAAAAGGAAAATTCACTGCCTGTAATATTCTTTTCTCATTCAGTGTATGCTCTATTTGCTTCAGTTTAACAACCTGTAATTGAGATAAACAAATTTAAAGTATTTGAATAAAATTTAAGTTGTTATGATTTCAAAAGGAAAATAAAAAATGTTTTACCTCATATAATGAGGTAACTTACTTAGGAACGTCCTCATTAAAAATTTCTTCCCTATACACTTGAAAAATGGTATGTTTGTATCCTTTTAATGTTTTATGGCTAAAGAACATTTTATTAATTCCCTTAGAAAGATAACATATTGGGGCTATTCAGGCCATAACATTTTAATGACAAGTTTATTAAAAAATATAAATTTGAAGCATTTTTGGTGGTGTGCCACCAACACAAGATTACAAATTACTTACTCTTTCTGAAATACAATTACTCATCTAGGAAATTAGGGCAAGACTTGAACTCTTGAGTCCCATGCTCAGACTGTACAAATTAGAAATGTAGAACTTAAAGGTGATTTGAAGTTGTTGGTGAGAGTATTTACGGAGAGGGTATGGAACAAGAAAAGGAGAAGAGGGGCCAATTTAGAGATTGGGATTAGCAAGTTTTAAAAAGTAGACAGAAGGCAAAAAAAAAAAAAAAAAAAAACCAGGAAAGACATACAAAAGAGAATAACCTAGAGATACACAGCATGATCAGAAAAGCACAGGGCTCTGAAAGTCCAGAAACTTGAGACAGCTTCAAGGGAGTGGTCAGTATGTCATAGACTTGAAAACAGTCACCTAAAATGGGTGCTTTGGTGTTAGGTGTGGTGACACATCTAAGAAGGTGTGAACCCAACCCATGCACCTATATCATATGCAGTGTTGTAAAGCAATGTTACCTCAGCTTAAAAAAATATTTTTAAAAATGAGTATAAAGAGTCTACTTAGTTTAGCAGCATGAGTATGAGATAAACAAGGAGGCAGCTGAATTGTGTATTTCAAAAGAAATACTGTAGGTTGTACACTAAGGCTTCTGTGGATCTTAGGACATGAGCCTATAAAGTAGCCACTACCAACGCCCCCCACCCCACACCTGCATGCATCCAGAGTTTCGATTTCTGTGCTTTCAGTTATCCACCATCAACCACGGTCAAAAAATGTAAGATAGTTTGAAGGAGATCATAAAAAAAAAAAAAAAAAAAAAGAAATACTGTAGGTTGAAAAACTAATGGGAGGGAATTAGTAGATAAACATTTTAAAAGAATAATAGTTAGTGGGCTCCCTAGTGGCCTAGGGGTTAAGTCTCAGCACTATCACCTCTGCAGCCTGAGTTCTATCCCTATCCAGGGAGCTAACCCACATGGCGAAGCAGACCTCTCCCATCTTGCCCGCTGCTCCCCTTAGCAATATATTTCAGTAGATAAGCATGTTCTGCTCCCCATTCTGTCTTTGTTGACTCTTCTCCCTCTCCCCACCCACCCTACATCCCAGTCATTCTTTAAAAAAAAAAAAAAATCTTAAAAGTTAGAAAAGACGTGAAAAAAAGATAACAAAGATGTACAATTAGATATGTGCATGTATGCATTTAATTTTAGAGAGATTTGGACCACTGTATCTTTTCAAGTTAGAGGCCAGTTTTATAGAGGTTGAGCTGGACCTCTAGACCAGACTAACACTATGCTGTCCAATATCATAACCACTCATCACATGTGGTTTCCTAACACTTTAAATATGATTAATCTGAATGGATGTATATTGTAAGTGTAAAATACCCATCAGATTTTGAAGACTTGGTATGAAAGTGAAATTCCTCAGTAATTTATATTAAGCACATGTCAAAATGTGAATATTCTGGATACACTGGGCCCAACTAAGATCTATTATTAAAGTTAATTGCAACTATTTCTTTTTATTACTTTTTAGTTGGCCAGTAAAAATTTCAAATAATGCATGTAGCTCACATTATACTATTATTGGACAAGAGAAGTCCAGCCCACTGTCTGTAACCTTGACTTAAGACTTGTTCAGTACTATTTCCTCCACATTTTCCTATCCATATCCCAACAGGTCAAAAAGTCATGTTTGGGAACATAATATCTATAAAATATCAGTATTTGTGACTTTTTCTAACTTTCTCTTATTGATTACTAGAAAAATAGAAGCTTAACATTTAAAGCCTGGACAATTCAGATGTCCATAATTCATGTTATATACCAATATGTGACAAATACTTAAAAATTATTTTTTATAATATGTAGGTTTCAAATTATTCCGTTTTTTTTTTTTGTTTGTTCGTTATTTATGTCTTTTACATTTTGTATTCCCCTTGGGTAGCCCACCACCAATTCACCCGTGATCCATCTCCATGGTCCCTTGTGTTCTTTTCTATTCCATTTTGTGCCCTTATCCTCCCCTCCCCCGCCCCCCACCCGCTGAGTGTCTCTCTCCTATTTGGTTTCCTTATAGTCCTGTTATAAGTGAAACCATTCGATGTTTTTCTTTTTCTTTCTGGCTTATTTCACTGAGTATGATCCCCTCTCATATACACAATGGAATACTATTCAGCATTCAAAGAAGATAAACACATGCAATTTGCAGCGACATGGATGGAATTAGAGGGGATTATTCCCTGTTTAAATTGACATTTTAAATTAGTCAAACTCAACCATGTTAAATAAGAGAGTGTCTACTGTCAATTAAAATAAATCATAAAATTACTAAATTTCTGTTCCCTCAATCCAAGGATCAATTGGGCCCTGCCTTTTCCCATTGGTAGAGTGCAGTAGCTATGCCTGTTCTTTACCTGTTAAATTCAATTGTTAGTAAATATATACACATACTTACTATGAATAATTATTGAAATAATAATGTATCCCCATATACAAAAATTGACATTGAATCATATAGCTACAAAAAATAAGAAAGAAGATTAAACATAATGATAAAATTATTTAAAACTGTCAATGGATATTCATTACAGTATATCTGTTTAATAGTCTGATGATGAAACTGAAATTTCCCTTCAGGGAAATAACAACGAACACACTAACCTTCTGCTTATCTAGGATCTTCATGGCATAATACTGTTCAGTGGCTTTATGTTTCACTAGCATTACTCTTCCAAATGAACCAGTTCCAAGGGTTTTTTTCCTTTCAAAATCCTCGAGTCCAGCATTGTTCTACATATACATGAAAAATAAAATAATCTTTAAAAATAAGAAATTCTCATAAGAAATTTATGATAAGTATAATAGATTCAGTGATAGGTAACTATCTATTTAAAATATGCAAAATATATTTTGAAGTTCAGGTGATTGGTTCTATTTTCCTTTTGAATAAGAAAGGACCTACATTTGAGAATAGAATATATTGAAAACAAAGTATAATTGTAACAGAGAGAAAGAGACACAGCTGAAATGTTACAGGTTCTATTCAATATGAATTCCTCATATTAGACTTTTAATAAATTAGTCTCATAATTTAATAATTACAAACTGACCACACGTGTACTAACAGAGAATCATGGTAGCCATAGATTTTTAGTACATTTGTAGTGAATAGATAAGTTGTAGGATCAGAGTCCTTTCACTAGTTACCTCTGAAGAAAGCACTGACTTACTTTGTTCCTACCTTTATACAAGCTTAGAGAACTAGATAACAGCAGAGAGAGCCTAATGGCTTTCATTCTCTGATGTTATAATAACCAGTATTACCTAAAACAATAACACTAAGGAAAGAAGAGTTCCTCATTTTCACAAAGATAACCAAAAGTCAGAATCCCAGAACAATAGTCAGTCTTTTTCTCCATGAATAGCTGCTTTGTTAGGAGCAAACATCTTTGTTTGGCTTTGACTATCACAAAAGAACTAGAGGCATCAATCTATTGAATTTGTTGCTGCCACAACAAAACGAAAATTACTAGGAACAAATTATGTGCTAAAATAGCAACAAGTAGTAATTGCTGACCCGTTTGCTTAATAGGCTTTCATTACAAAGATCTTCATGAAAATCTTGGAAAAATATTTCCAAGGGCCAGTCTGTACAGTGTTTAGCTGGAGAAAAATGTGATGCAACGTGATATACTACATAAGAGAAGAACCTGGATAGCTAGTAGAGTTCACTCTAGTTGGATTAAAAATCTATTGCAAATCAAGCACTGCCTTTGGAGACATCATAGCCTCCTACAGAATTATTACAGAAAGAATAGGCAACAATAACTTTTTACTTATCAGACCTGTTTTATCATATTATAATTTTACATTTCCAATCATGATAAATTGCCATGAGATTCTCTATCAATGCAGGATGAATGAGTCTTTATAATTCTGACTTAATTATTTAATTTTCAATTTTATCAATATTAGACAGATTGAAATATAGTTTCCAACTAAATAACAAAACAAACTTCATTAACAGACAACCAAATTTGCTAGTCACTGCTTTTCATACAAATATGCCATCTTCCCTACCTCCCTTAATGTCTTATATTACATGATGTCTAACTTTCTGTAATCACGAAGGTGACTGATTATGTATTATATTATAGGTCATGCTCTTAGTCTTGGTAATGATGGTATTTTACAAAACATGAAAAAAATATTGAAATAAAGATTTTTGTGCTGGGAAAATGTTTTCCAAAATTCAGTTTTAAAATTAAAATTCACTAATAATTTTAATTTCACAAAAAATTTCTTGGCCAGTGTAGACAACTCTTTTTCTATCTTAGTTAAGCTTTAACTATATATTAAATTATATAAATTTACTTCATCAAAACGTTTATAAAAGGATCTCTGTGTACTTGGAAAATATCACAGCCAGATATTTGTGATTAAGAATTTGAAAATGCACAATAGGATCCCTGTTGTCATAATTAATAAAAAAAAAGTTATCAAGTACATAAATCAAGATTGCTATAATATTAGAAAATATCAAGAGCATGCAGCAACTTAGAATCAGAATAAAAATTTATAATTAGGTATTATACTGAAAATCAGTTCCTTCTCCAGTTCAGGTATACATAAAATTATTAATTAATATACAAAAACATTATGGCAAAATTTCTATGTTAGACTTACATTTTTTATGCTATTTAAAAATTAAAGTTTCCAAAGTAAAAAATTACTTAGGCGAGAATCATTATTTTATTTAACACAGGATTTTTAAATTGTAGAAAATTTTAAATATTCTTACCTGAGCAGGATTTTCCCACTTTTTTAAAAAGTCTTCTTTGGCTTTAGCTAGAAATTCTTTCACTGAAAATAGACATAAAAACAAAATTGTCTTGTAAAAATATATACATTACATGTAAACATACTTGTTTACAAAACACAGACATATATTAACTGTCTGCCATAAAATATATCTATTCACAACCATGATACACTAGAGAGTACTGAGATTCTCTAAACGAGAAGCAAACATTTTCTCAAATTTCTAAAAATACATAATATTGTTCTATGTGCAGACCACTTTGATAATTTCAAATCTAGTAATAAAAATACTGTTCCTGAAAACATACTTGAGAGTAACATTAAAATGTTAGAAATCAATCGAGGACATATGATGATTTTAATAGGCCAGCAGTGATATTAACAGAGCCTTTAAACAAGAACTGAAAATATCTGGAGCATGTGGTGGTAGTTTGTGGAGTTTCAAGATCACTGATTTTGATAAAGGGCTGTTTTCAGGTATAAGGATTTAGGTTATTAGATTTGTGTTCTCTTTAAAGGTAGAGGGAAATGGAGACACCAGAGATGGACACATTAGTAGTCCCTTAAAATAATAACAACAAAATACCATAAACAACCCAAACAGCCTAAAAATCTCTCTAAATTGGGACTGAAACTGTATGTCTGAATGCCTAACTTCAAATGTACATGAAGTAAAGCAATTCAAACCAGATATTACCTAGTAACTAATAATAGTTACACTACTTTACAGAGCTGTAGTTTGAAGATTTAGCTTTGTTAAATGAGTGATGAATTATTCAAAAGGATCCTCTCTTTCATTGTCTTTCGACAGAGTTGTGAACAATGACTTCTATTTACAAAATGACTTCAGGTGTTTGAAAACATAACAGGAAAACATTTTTCAAAGGTATAAATGACGTTAATAAATATATTCTTGTTCTTTTAGTTAGGTGTGAGAACAAAATCTGATTATACAAGAAGAATAATTTTAGTCTTTCTTTTTGTTCAGAAAGTTACTGATATTTCTCCAAAACCTAAATGTATAAATTAAGGAAAAAAATAGCAAAATAAAAAACAGGATTTAAATAGTGATGAAATAGTAAAAGACTAGTCCCAGTGAACTTAAGAGTTCACACTGGCATTCATTGCAGAAATATGATGATGATGATGATGATGATAATGATGATGATAATGATGACAATGATAATGAAAAGACAAAATTAAAAGTGGAAGTGCAGGGCTCACAAATAGTTTAATAAGGTCATCGAGTGAAGTAGTAGTATTAAGATGAGGCACTTCAAAATACACATGATTATTTCTTCCTTTGTCTGCAGTGAAGTACTTCTGGCAAAACACTCTTACTAACCAAAAAGCCTATTAGAATTCTAAAAGATTTGAGATTTCAAATGGTGATGACAAGCACCAAGAACAGTTTTTAAGTAACATTAGAGTATGCATTTCTGAAGACATTATTTTACTACTTTATGTAAACCATCACTTGTATTTTGCTATAAAATACTCTCAAAATACTTATTTTAGAAATTTTGAGAAAAATAATTTTAAAAATTAGAATCTTTCCATTGTATGAAAATCTTATCCACCAAAACAATGAATCAATTGCACCTAATTATGCAAATATGATCTAATTTCTTCTGGGGGTGGATTTGAGGGTGGAAAATTCTTACATTTTCTTTGAGTTTAGGATTGCTCCTACTTCTAAAAGTTAATAGACTAGTTACAACTGACATAGAGTGGTTTTATAAAAAAAAATTTTTTTTGGCATGGGACAGACATATCTGCATATGGTACTGACCTGGAAATGACAACTAGAAAATAAAAACAATTCATCGTTAAATACAACAGTGCCCCCAAATATACCTCTGATTTCCTTGGAAAAAATATTTTTAGCTATTTTCTATTTATAGAACTTGCACATCAATTTGCAGTAGAAACTCTCTAGATGCCTGCAAGAATACAGATAACTAGGAGAAAAGCAAGAGAATCAGGGAAGGGAAAAAATATCCTTAACATTCTGTTTCAGTTTCTCCTATCACTTCCTGCTTAGTGGAGTTAAAGAAAAATGTAACTAGTCAAAGTAAGGAGGACTGTCAGCATTTGCCAAAGATGGTAAGCTGAAAGAAGTTTCCATTTCCTATTCAGTGAAAAAAAGTTCAGGTACTATTTAATTTCAGTCACTAACAGGATATTCAGGAAAATCTTTGAAATAGTCTCTTGTACTCATCAATATTCAGAGTTTACTGCCAAGTAACACTGTAGAAAGTAAATAACAATTTGCATAAAGTTGTCACAGGAATTATTAGAAATGGACATGAGTAGAAGTTATTAAATTTTATGATTTATTTGAACAAATAAAGAGATTCTCTTTCAGAGTTAGGATATGTCTTAATTACATCATTCATTAAATAGTTCCTTGAAGAAAACTGTTACCCAAACACTTTTTGTCATGTAATTACGAATTTACACAGACATAAAATCTCCAGTTCATATATATGCACTATTCAGATGCAAAGATGAACAGTTAACTCTGTAAAAATTTAAGTAAACCAAAGTATAGGTCTCATAAATATGAATACCAAAAATATTTTACAATATGGTAGATTATTAATAACTGTGAAACAAGCAATCCAGAAGTACATGCTTTGCTATTAATTTCATTATTTTTAGACAGTGGTGAATCTAATTTTCTAAATGCTTTTCTCTGGATATTTTTAAAATTCATATCCACTGACATAAGGTGTTGGCAGTTAATTAATAAAATAAGTGATTGGAGAGTCAACCAAATTAAAACACTGCAGCACAGTCAGTCCAGAATTCTCTATAAAGCATATACTTGTATGTTAGCAATTTTTTAGTTTTCTTACTGTGTTCTCACATATAAAACATATCTATATTTAACCATTTAAACCACTGTGACATCCTGAAACAGTCATAGGTTTTGGAGCTTGGCACATCTGAATTAGAATATTTGGTTCTAATACTTCTTAGCTACATATCATGGGCACCTAGTTACAAAGCATCTAACAGTGATTAGTAACTTTCCTTAAGACAAAGACCTCAATGAAAGATTTTTCTGCAAATATACTTTGTTCTGTACTGGTCGGTAATGGAGCAAAGTAGGTATTACAAAATGGAGAATGACACTCCAAAAATTAACTCAATTTTTTCCCAAGATTATATATTTCAATATTTATTTTCCAAATAAATTGATTCTCTATTCAGCCTGTATTATTTAAAGAGTCTGTCACACTGTATTCTAAAGAGTCTGTCACACTGTATTCTAAAGAACTGTATTCTAAAGAACTGTATACTAAAGAAATATATATGTGCACCCAAGTTATTGATAGGAACATTTATCAACATTCATAGGATGATGAAAGAAACAAAGAGTCGATTTGTATGCATTTCTACGATGACATGCAAACACAACTCTTACCACCCTCAAAATATTTTTGAACATATTTCTACACAGGACATAGTCTAAAAATTAGGAATATTTATGAAAAATTCAAGCATGGCATACCTTTGTTCCATGTTATTCAGACAATTCTACAATGAATAAGAATGTTTCACTAATTACATTTAATAAATCCATCTATTAGGCACTTTTGGGTTCTAGATAGACTATATCACTGTTAGATAAACAGATTACTGCTTATAATAAAGGGAATATATTGTTAGTTATAGTATGCCATTATCTAATTCTTCAAAGAGGTTATCATTCATATTTTGTAAGAAGAGCTTAGAGTTCTATTACACACAGATCACAACTAACCTAGATGTTGAGGTCTATAGTAGTCCCTCTGTTATGAAATAAACACTACCTCCCTCCTTTACACCCCCTTTACATAAAAACACAACTTTATTTAACTTTTACTTATTAGATGTCAGAAAAAAATGAAGGGAAATAAGCAGAAAATAGGCAAAATAGATTATGAACTTCCTAGGGTAAATACCCAATATATTAGGTTTTTTTATTCTAAATTTACAACAATATATTTTCTTTTGAAAAACATTCATTAACCTGGATTGTCTAATTTAAGTCATAAGTCTGTCTTTTGCTACCCTGTACAATTCCCACTATTTCATAGTGCTCTACCTGTTGTTTATAAGATACCACACATGAAAGCTGCAATAAAAAGCATTTTTATAGATAAAAATTAATACAAAACTAAACATACCATGTCTTCCATCAACTAAAATATTTCATTCAATATACTTTATAAAAATATAACTTTATGAGCAGAATAACAACTAACAAGTAACCAAACAAAAAGTTCTAAAGATAACATTTGTTTTATTAAAATGTAGTTGCCTACCATAAACTTCTGAAGAGGAGCAAGCTTGTATCCAAAAAATAAATTGAACAATGATTAAATGACACTCATAGGAACAAAATACATTAGCATGAAGTCACTTATACACATTTTCCCTGAATATTATGTAGAGAAATAAAACTATGTAGTAATTCAATTATTTGACTGTACAAATTCAAATAGGACATTTAAAACTATATGGTAAAGAAGCAAAATCATTGATTACATTCAGTGCCAAAATCAATACCATTTGAATTTTGTTTTAAAGAGACAACATAACTAACAACTCAACAAATTTAACAATAGTACCTGCAATATGTGCAATATTAAGTAGCACATACTGAAATATATGTCATATAACTATTGCAATAACATCTCTGGACTTGTGTTATTCAAACCTCTACTGTAGAAAAGCCAATATGAATTATAACACTTTATTAACTTCCTTCTGAAAGACATCAGTGTATTTAGGCATTTCATTTCCTTAGCACTGGTTTATAATTTTTCAACATCTACTGAGCATAGTATAGTGGTACCAAAAACTCAGTTAGACTCTGGGTACAATGTGGAAAATAAACATATATCCACTTGTAAGGAGATGAGAAGATCACAGGGAGATAAAGGATCATTGTGAAGGATGTGATAAGCACTACAACTAAGGAAATTAGAAAGTGCTATGAGAGCTTGCAAAAGAAAATTCTTGGGTAGTAAGGCAAGGTATAGTAGGGACATAGCATTTGTGCCAAGTTTTGAAGGATAAAGAGTTCCTCTAGCAAATAAAGTTGAGGAAGAAGACATCCTAAGCTGCAATGAGCTTGTAGAAAAGGCATGAAGGAAGAAGCATGGTTTATTCAGGAAATGGCAACTGACTTTAACAGCTGCACCATAGGGCGTAAGTGGAGAGCAGCAGTGGAGGGTAGGGTGAGGTGTATATGCAAGAAGGTGCCCAATCACTGAATTAACTGCTATGGTGATGCTTTTCAATATTTGTGGAGAAACAAGAATAAACTGAGTTAGTTCACAACTGCTAGACTCTATTTCTTCTGGGAACTAGAAAGTAAGATCACTTATTAAGGAGAGGGGAGCCTGATGGAACAAGGGAAGATAATGGTGGAGTTTGCGGTCTGAATAATTTAAACCTAGATTAGATGGCTATTTATATAAAGAATAAAGAAGTGGGCTATTACTTTACAATTTTCTGTTTGGGAAAGAGCAAGTATTAACACTATATTTTTTTAATAGTATCTTTTTTGTAATAATAGTTTTGGGGTTTTTTTGCTTAACAAATTATAAGTCAAGGGCTCCCTAATCTACTTGTAATTACATTTTCACCTTCCTCTTTTACCATAATAAAAACAGTATTCTATTTAAGAGTTGAACGTATTATCAGAAAACACAAAACAGGAGGAAAACTGAGGTAAATTACCTGTGAAAATACCAAGTTGTAGCAACAAATAACAGGACAGTACAACTCCGTCCAAAAACCTCTGGAAAGTATAAATCTAATATAGAGTGAAACAGTCTCTGCCAACCCTACTTGAAACACCCACTTCTTTAGAGCTCTAGAGTTGTTATTTCTAAGAACACCCTCCACAAACTGTACTACAAATACTTTCAGTAAATAAAATGTAAAACATTCTAGTTGTCACAAAAAAACCTCATAAAAATCAAATTTATAACAAAGCAACAGAATTATTCTGTAAAAAGTGGTTTCCTACCAGATGCTTCTGATGATTTGAGCGCTTGATCAAAAAGAATAAATTAAACAGGTTAAAAAACAAATAAAATTACATGCCCACAAGAAATTATCATCCATATGGGTCCACACATGTGGATGTGTATATATATTTACACACAGAAATAAATGAGAAAATATTTACCCATATATATGCTTTATATAAGGATTACAACCAATTCATTGGAAATACATATACATGTACATATTATAACTGAAACCCTGCTCTGGAACTGTTAACAAAATATCATACTCTGATTCTTTAATCTGAAGTGCAATTTTCACAGCTGAAGGAACACTTTACCTGCCTCACCATATTCAAACATGTTCATTCAAAGCAAACTCACTGTAACCTTAATGAAAACAATACCAGTTATATAAACAACTTGAATTACTGCAAATATATTTGTGCATTTCAGTGGATGGGGCCTTGCTTAGTTTTGTTTTTTAAGATATCAATTAGTCTTTGTCTTTGTACAACATCACACATGAATGAACATCTGGAATTTTAACAGGCAATAAAAGCTATATTTCCTACTGGTTATTTATTTTACTTTTATTTCGTCTCTTTTTAAAAAAAATTCTTTATCAAGTCTTGGTTACAAGTGAACAGTAAAATTGATTCGTGCACTAAACTATTAAAATATATAAAAACATTTTGTGTGGCATATATGTTTAAATGGTCAAATTATAAGAGTAAATATCAACTTATCTGGCTAAGTTCTACATGGACAGATGGATACACCACATAACTAATCACGTGTACATGCTTTCTTCCTTAACTTGTTTTCTATGTAGGAATACTTTCTAGGCCATCCAAGTTATGTTTGATTGGAAATGTTCCCTATAGAATTCTGCAATAAAACTTAAAAAGAAATTTATAGCCCTAAAACTAATGACCCAGACAACTTTGAAATGAACTTTACTTCCCAAACTGTTGAGTTTTTGTTGTGGAAGACTATTATATCTGCCATAATCATATGCTAAAGATTTGCCATTGATTTAAAATTTAAATATTCTGTCTTGTTGCCAGGCAGTACAGAGCTAGGAGTACGCTAGATGATAGAGTATGTATATTTTCAAATTAAGTAGAGAGCAATATAATGACTCAATAAATGGGTGTGCAAATTTACATTCCCACCATATCCTCAACAAAATGTGCTACACTCAAACTTTCCAAATTTTGCTTATCTAATGGATATGAAATCATATCGTCTTGTTAAAGATTTGGTAAATATTTTCTCAGTAGACTTCTTTAATTTTACTTTAAATAGTCTTATTATTCTTTTGTTGGATTTATTACAAGATTCTTTAGAGCTTTGCTTTCTATTGTAAAAGGGAAAATTTTAAAAAATTACTTTTTCATTTATTGCTGATATAAACAGCACATTGTGATGCTGATATATTTAATTATATCTGAAAACCTTGCCAGAGTCTCTTTAAAATTCCAAAATAACATTGGTAGATTCTCTTGAACTGTTTACATGGATGATCACACATCTTCCATGAATAACAACAATTTTGTTCCCTCTTTTTCTTGTCTAACTGTATAGGTTATGTCTATCAGTGCAATATTTTACAGAAACTGGTAATTAACACCCTTTTTCTATTCCTAACCTCAGAGGGAATATTTCTAATTTTCTTTTCCCATATTTACCTGTAAAGTTAGACTCAATTAGTAGATTGTCTCTTTTTCAATTCTTTGGGAAATTTGTCCAAGATTGAAATTTGTGTTCTTTGAATATATCCCAGAACTTGACAGTAAAATTATGATTAAATCTTAAAGGGCTATGGTTCTAATTAGTTCTTTTAAAAGTCTTGCACGAACTAACTTTTGACTCTGATGTATTTTAGTTTTATTTCACTGATTTTCCCCCATGTTTTATTTTTTTTTTATTTACTATGATATGTTTTCTCTAATGTTTACTTGAACATACTTATCATGAATATCTTTCTCCTTTCCTAATAAAATTAAAAATTTTGTACCTAAATTCACTTTAGTTTCATCCCACAAGTTTTGATACAGTTGAATTTTAAATTTACATTGAGTTAATTCTTGAACTGAGTTACTTGAATCTATAAATCACAAATGTAACATTTCTATTTGTTCATTTGTTTAATTACTTTTTAATTACCGATTAAGTTTAATTACTGATTAAGCTTTCTGGTCAAAGACCACAGTCCACATCAATTTCTTAAAATATTTTCAATGTGTTTAGTCATATAACCAATTTTTTAAGTGTTCTATATACTTCTGTGTATTCTCCAATTACTGGGTGAGAATTTCTATATATACCTATAAATCTTATATGTTTAAAATTTCTCCCTCTAAACTGATCAGTTTTGTTCTATACATTTTACTGCTTTGTTAATGATGCACATATTTTTTTCTCTTATTTTGTATTTCTTTGTCATGTGATTGATTTTAAATGGTAGTCTACATGTGACAATTTTACTCTCTGATATTCCTGGGAGGGTTTAATTCTGCTGTGTGTGCTGAATATAATTTGTGGCAGGTGTGTGTATGTGTGTGTATTTTGATTTTGGATTCTGAATTCAATGTTCAGTGGCAGGTTTTTGATGAAAAATTTTACTTTTGGTTATGTTTTGTATTAGCTTTTGTCTGGTACTGAGTAGATGTTACTAGACTGGGACTATTATAATAAAGTATTATATTTTATTGGCAATTCCTACACTACACAATAGAGATCAAAACTTGAAATCTATTTGAGGGAATGCAATTGGTGACAAACTCTCAGGAGTAGCATTATACACACTCATGCATAACACCCACCAAGAGTTTCCATATTTTCTCCCCATGTCAATGGAAGCTTTTATTTACTAATCTATGCTTTCACTGAGGTTATCATTCTCGGAGGATCCTGGCTTTATATAGGGGTCTAAGAAATCCTAAGGTGTTTGAGTCAATGAGCTTCAGTCTACGTGAAGACACTTAAAAAGAACTCTGTGCCTACCAAGGTATGAAAATCTCTTCAGAATTGTCAACCTATGCTCTCTGATAGCTCTGGTTTTCATTTACCACTTCACTTTTTCCACATTGAAGATTTCTATTATATTCTTGTATTTTCAGTTATTCATTTATGGGTTGCTTAACATACTTTATTCAGCATTTCTAGGTATTGCTGTATCTTCATTAATTTTTGGTCTAGAAAGATTTTCAAATTGCTTGGTCTCTAATTTTTGAATTTTTTTTTTTTAGAAGACAAGCTTTGTGTTAAGTTGCATGCAAGATGTAAAGAGATGTGGATATCTGTGGAATTCATTTTTTATCCTTGAAATGCAAAACTACCATCAGGACATATTTAGGTGTTGGTGTCTTTGTTAATTTTTGTCAGTTCTAGAGAATCATTCTACAGATTCAAATTTTTCTTCACCTAAGTTTTCTTGAATTATATTTGCTATTACTTCCATTACAAATCATCTGTTCTGTGGGAATGATCTTCATTCAACTTGCAGAGTTCCCTACTTTTATCTAACATACTTTTCACTTCTTATTTTTTGTTCTATATTCCCAATATCCTGGTAAGTTTTATCAAGCTGGTTCTTAATTTATTTTCCTACACTGCTTATTTTGCTCTTTAGTGTTTCTAAATAAGCTTGATATTCTGTGCCAGCTTTATTTTTATAGCCTTCCATTATATCATTATTGTTTCTTTTCAAAATTTGCCTCTCAGGTACTCTCTTTTCATCCTAGTCTCTTGTTTTTTCTCTTTCATGTCTTATTTCACAGATTCCATGATTACTTGAAATTTTTAAGAATTCAACAAGATGTTATTATAATTTCTTATTTTTAAACTCCTCCATACACATTTTGTAAATCCAAGTTAACTCTCTTATTCTTGAAAGCTGTAATTTTATCCTTTATTGGTGCATAGTCCCTTTATAGGCTCCATGTTGTAGGTTGCTTTTCTTACTTATTATTATCAACAACAAGAAAGCTTTCAAAACTTGACAAATGTGCACAAATAAGGTGGATACTCTCATCTCCTACTGGAATTTGTTGGAATCATCTTCTCAGATCTTTTGGCTGATAGGGATGATATATAGATATAGATATACAGACAAAGGTATATACAATATATACATGACATATTTCTGAAAATCACTAGGCTGTTTAACTGGTATATGTGTGTATGTATGTTACATATATGTATGCATACACACATACACACAAGAATCAGTTAAACAACCTAGTGACTTTCAGAAATGCAAATGAAGCCAAGATTATAGGTTCCTTGCTAGTGGTGATGCCCACTATATTAGGGGAGAAATCCCCCATATATATATATATATATATATATATATATATATATATATATATATATATATATATATATATATATATATATATATATATATATATATATATATAAGAAAGCCCAATTTTCAACTTGGAGTAGACAAACAAATTCTTGGTTGTCTTACTATAATTATATTAGAATGAAAGTATCAGCACAGTTAGATTTTCCATTCATTCTCTCAGTCTTTCTTATAAGCTTCATTCTTTCAAATAAGTGAAGATGACACATTTGTTTATTTCTTTTCCTCGAAGGCAAACTACCCAAAGTAAAAGTGCTCAACTCTGGTACCTGATATTAATCTGATACTGTACTTTTCTAGGCACGGATGGTTCTTTAATTATAGGACTGTTACAATGTTTCCTAGTTTTTTGCTTCTCAGATTTTCAACCAGGCTATTGCAAGAGGAATTAATTGTTTGTGCTCAAGTCTGTAACTTTCTTTTAATTCAGAAAAGGTTGATGCCTTCTTCAGAGATTTGTCCTAAACCATAATCAGAGTTCCCACCTGGGATTTTGATATAATGATGCTGAATTTGTTTTGATAAGCATATGAACTTCCAAAATCTAAACACATCACTGACATTTTCACTGATAATATAAGTAAATGTATTCAGATATGTAAAATGTGGATAATCTTTAGTCATTAATTTATTCTACAAGGATTTATGAGTTCCTTACTGTTTCTGAGGCACTGCGTTAACTACTGGAAACACAGGGCACTATCCATGACATAGCAGTTCCAAGGTGGAGATTGTAAACTGATATGACAATAAATAATTTTAATATGATAAAAACTGTTATAGTTTATAATTTTGCTTTGGAACTACCGGGGAACCACCTAACTTGAGAGCATGGCAAAATTTTTATGATGAAAGACATCAATGTGGAAAGGTATCAGGAAATAACATGTACCAAAGTCTGACTAATCAGAATTTTATGAAAGAGATGCCAATAAAGTGAGAAAAGTAGGTCACTAATTTTGTATCCCCTACTAAGGAGTTAAAATATTTATCTTAGAGACAATAGGAATCAGTGAAAGTTTTCATGCTGGGTTAAGATATGGGCAGATATGCATTTTTAAAATGGCAGCATGGAAAATGGTCTGCAGAGATACAAAGTTGGAAACTAAGAGATCAGTTAGTCAGTTATCACAATAGCATTGAGAAGATATAAAATGCCTTATGTAAAAATATTACCAATGTCAGTGCCACTGGAAGAAAAGGAAGGTTTCTTAGGCATTTCTGATATACAAAAAATAGAAATTAATGACTGAATGAGTGTCTAGGGATAAGAAGAAAGTTAGGAATGACTACAATATTTCTGTTTTAAGTCCCTCCAAGAGCTGTGAGATAATTAACAGAAATTAGATTCAATGAAAAAGGAGATTTGGGATGGAAGGAAAAAAAATTCACTTGTAATAGAATTTTCAGGTAACAACTGAAGATGTGGGCATGGATGAGATCATTCAGAGAGCATGCAGCATTAAAGGAGCATCAAAGATAGATTACCAGGGAAAATATCTAATAGACTTGAAGGAGAAAAGCACAGCTTTTTAACCAGAAAAATACCACATAGACATAAATACCACATGTACAGTTACAGACTTAAATAAAAAGATCTAGCATTTGTCCACTTTTACAAATAAGATATTTCATTTGAAATTTTTCACATTTTGATATGGCGAAGGAATTTAACCACTTATAACATGAATAAAATCAGTTGAAATTGGACAATCCTGAAAAAGTCACAATTATCTACTTGTGATTGCTAAGGTTCTCCTGGTAGAAAAAACAGGCCAATATGAGTAACACACAGCTTTCCTGAACAAAAAAAAAAAAAAAAAAAAAAAAAAAAAAAAAAACAAAA
>PVIJ01008910.1:67500-70580 GCA_004024925.1 Scalopus aquaticus | reverse complement strand
GAAAAAATGCTCAACATCACTTATAATCAAGGAAATGCAAATCAAAACCACTATGAGATACCACCTCACACCTGAGAGGATGGCACACATTAAAAATACAGGCAACAACAAATGCTGGAAAGGATGTGGAGAAAAAGGAACTCTTCTACACTGCTGGTGGGAATGTGAACTGGTACAACCACTATGGAAAGCTGTATGGCGATTCCTCAAACTGCTAACCATGGAGCTCCCATACGATCCAGCAATACCACTTTTGGGAATTTACCCAAAGGACACAAAAACACTAATCCGAAAGGTTACATGCACCCGTGTGGTCATTGCGGCACTATTCACAATAGCAAAGGTATGGAAGCAACCCAGATGTCCAAAAATGGAAGATTGGATCAAGAAGATGTGGTACATATACACAATGGAATACTATTCAGCATGGAAAGAAGATAAACACATGCAATTTGCAGCGACATGGATGGAATTAGAGGGGATCATACTCAGTGAAATAAGCCAGAAAGAAAGAGAAAAATATCGAATGGTTTCACTTATAACAGGACTATAGGGAAACCAAATAGGAGCGAGACACTCAGCGATGGGGTGGGGGGGGGGAGGTGGGGAGGGGAGGATTAGGGTGCAAAATGGAAAAGAAAAGAATACAAGGGACCATGGAGATGGATCACAGGTGAATTGGTGGTGGGCTACCCAAGGGGAATACAAAATGTAAAAGACATAAATAACAATAAAAATTAAAAAAAAAAAGATTAGTGTTCTTAGTATGTATATTACTTCTTTAGTATCTGTGATTAGAGAATTATTTTTATGTACAACTAGAAAATTCAGTTAGCTCATAATATTTAATTACATAATTTACTTGAGTTTCTCAAACTTCTTAATAATTATTGTTTGTTTTGTTATTGGCAGATACTACTTCAGTTCCCAGTACTAGCTAGGTTTACATAAAACTTTTGTTGTTGTTGTTGTTGGGGTTTTTTTTGTGTGGATAGGAAGGGAGTATTCGAATTTTTTAAGGATGTGCCACTAGAAAAAAAAATTATAGGCATATATGAAGAATTGGCAAATTAAAAAAGGAACCAGAGATATGACTCCCAATGAAAATAAACTCACAATGAGAAATTGGAAAAATCCTAATTTACTCTTCACAGTGTGAATAGCAAAGATACAGAAACAATTCAAAACAAAAATGAGCAAAGGAAATTTTGATCAAAAGAGCAAAAAAACTCACATCCAGGTATACCACAGTGAAATTTCTGAGTCATACAAGCATCTAGAAAGAAAAAAGAAACCATTTTACACACGCACACACACACACACACACACACACACACACGGTCTGCATCAAACTTCTCTTGTGCAGACAGGTGTTTTTTAATTTGGTAAAATCTCATTTATCAAATATTTTCCTTTTTCATCATGTTTTGGTGTCATTTCTAAGAACTCAGTTCACAAAGATTTTCTCTTGTGTATTCTTCCAAATGTTTTATGTTTTGTACTCCTATCTGTGAGTTATTTTTTAATTAATCTTTATATAGGGTATGAGGTTTAAATCAAGGTTATTATTTTTACACTTGGATAATAAATTGTTCAACATCATTTGTTGAAAAGACTATTCTTTCTCCATTAAATTGTTTTTGTCTTTGTCAAACATTAAATGGCCATATTTGTACATGTTCATTTCTGGACTCTATTCTATGGCTTTGATTTACATATCAGTCCCATCACCAAATATCTGTTAATAACTTAATGACTGTTAAGTATTGTCAATTACTGTTAATTAATTAACTTTAGAGTAAATGTTAAAACCAAGTAGTGTGACTCCTCATGCTTTGTCTTTCTTTCACAAAACAATTTTAGCTATTCTGTTTTTTTTCCCTTTCCTTATACATTTTGGAATCAATTTGTACCTACAAAAAGTCTTGATAGAACTTTGGTTGGGTTTGTGTTGAGTCTCTAGATCTCTGTGGGGTAATTGACTCTCTACTATGTTGAGTCTTCCAATCCATGAACATTTGTTTAGAACTTCTTTAGTTTCTTCTATCAGAGTTTTATAGCTTTTAGTAGACATATTCTCTACATATTGAGATTTATACTCAAGTATTTTGTTTTTCTTGGAACTGTAGCAAATGATATTGTGTTTTCAATTTTGGTTTCCAATTTATTACTTATATGTAGAAGAAAGTTTGAAATGAAATATTCTAAAAATGATTGCAATAGTTACTTTAGGTGGTAGTTTTATAGGTTACCTTCATTTTTGTTTGTATTTTCTATTTTTATACTGCATATGCATTGCTTTTATAATATTTAATGTTATTCTTTTCAAAATGACAAGGTTCTAGACTAAAATTACTGTAGTATAAGATAATACAACTTTGGACCTAAAAGTGATTATATGTATATCTTACATATCCTGGATGCTATAAAACTCTTGAGAAAAGATGAAAAGGAAATTTCTCTGATAGAATTCCATATGAATTAGAGAACTAGAACTGAATGAGCATATAGGGCTTTATTAAAATAAAAGGAGTTTAATGTAGTTGGCAAAGATGAATTAGAATTATTCTCAGTGGTTTTAAGCAATTTACTATATATTTGTCACATGATAGATCTTGGATAAATGGTTAATATATAAAGTTCTGAACTTTAATTTTACAATTGTTTAACTATAGTTTATCTATTTCAAATCTAGGTTAAAACTTCTGGTTCCTGCTAGAAAATCTAAGGGAACAGTATGTTATAGAACCTTTAAGAGCTAGTTTATGATCTCAGATTGTCAGTGTGAATACCAAAGGGACAATGAAATCAGATCATAGTAGTTGTAATTGAGGGGTGTCAGCAACATAAAATTTTATTTTATTTTATTTTTTTTAAAGATTTATTTTTTATTTATACATACAAGCTGGGGTACAGGCCAGAGGCGTGGGGCGGCAAGAGGCTTCACCAGAGACAGAGCGGGGAGCAGAACAGGCAGATCAGAAATACACTGCTGAGGGGAGCAGCGGGCGAGGCAGGAGAGGTCTGCCGCACCATGTGGGATTCTCCCCGGCCGGGCGTCGAACTCGCGTCGCCGCTGC
>PVIJ01008910.1:0-62500 GCA_004024925.1 Scalopus aquaticus | reverse complement strand
AGTTGGTAAACTCATCAACTATTCATAAATAGCTTGGTTAGAAAAAGTGTCTCTGGAGTCATATTTTAGGTATAAAGAAAGATTTATATGTGTATCCATAAGAAAATACCTCCTAACTGAGTTTGGTTGTTACTATTTCTGTTTTGTTTTATTGTAACCTGTTCTGGTTTAAGTAATCCATCTTTTACAAAATTCATTGAGGTTTTATTGGCTTTTTAAAGTTAATTTCACTATAAATGTAAAGATGGAGAAAACTATTTTTAAGGAAAAAGCCATGGACTTTAGATTCTTAAGGTTTTGTTTTGTTTTTTTAGTTCTCCTTTTGCTCTATTTTATAGAATACTGTAGATTAGTGGCAAGTGATCAGGTAAAAGATGGCAATAAACATCAGAAATATAAAACCACAATGAATTCTTCTTTAAAGCAGTTGCTATTAAATTGTTTTCTGCCATACTTCCAACACTTAAAATGTTCTTTTAAAAGGTGTGTACTTGGTGAGACTTACTGATTTTGACCACTGCTGTTCATTTATCAGTTTAACTGAGTTATGGCTCTTAATCACATCTTAGTGCCCAAAACTTCTAACCTGAAAAGAAAAAAAGAGAGAGAAAACTTTGTTACTGGCTTTCTGACAATGGCAGGGAGTGTGTTAAACCAGTGTAAAATTCAATTAAACTGTCTAGCCAGGTTTTTGAAGCTGAAATGCAGACCCTTTCTGTTAAGCTTCTTATTTTCCTGTGACCGACACCGGTGGATGCTGGGTTATGCCAAAACCAACAGGCTGTAAAGTACCTTGTTTCATGCTCCCAGCTGATCAATATTTTTATTTTCCAGGCTTGCCCAGAAATCTGGAGGCAGTATCACCTAACGGTGAGTAGAAACACCTTTTTTATTTTCCTCAAGAACTAGCCTATTTACCCTTCTCTGAACTGCTGACCATAAAATATAGACAAGCATCTTCTGCTGCAAGATAATAAACATCTGAAGAGTTTTTACACTGAGAAGGCAATAATATACTTTTTCTCTTCTCCCCTGCCCATTATCCTATTCTTTATCTTCCTGTTCTTAAAACATTTTGATTGTTTTTTTATTACTCACATCATTAATTATTACATCATGGTATCTCAGTATTCCCAGACTACATTCATTAAATCAAAGGGGAAAAGTATGTTAGGAGCCATAAAAATAATAGTAATCCAGTGTCTATAAAATGTTGTACTGTCTGTAGTCCACAAGCATACAGTCCACAATATACCTCCATTATCATTTTTCTCACTTTACTGAATTATTTACATATTTTTAATGAAACTAGAAAAAGCATAGTCTTATATTTCTTATAGAGCAATAATTGTCATGTCCTTAAGCCCTTCTTGACTGTGCTCAAAGTGTATAAATAGCTGTTTAATACCATTCAGATTATTCAACCCTCTGGTTTTCTTTTAGTCTGATTTTAGGCTAAGTAGAAGGAGAAAACACAGTTTGCTGTGGAATCAGCTTACTAATGCTCAATATCATGAAATCAGCTTATTTTCAGTAAATCAGTGTAGTCCTATTTGTCATTTCTTTTAATTATTAAATGTGTTGGCTGAGCAAGAGACAGCAATAAAAATTACTTTTAACTATACATTTATATAATGAATAAAAAGCTATTCCTTAAGGTTTAAGATATTAGGAAGGTTGTTTTTTTTTTTAAAGAAAAGTAGTAAAAATAGAAAGTACAAAATTTTTACAAAACATGTCTTCTTACTAGTTTCCTCTTATAACAATAAAAAGTAAACAAGAAGAAGAGTCAAACTTAATATGTTTATCACCGGGCCAAGAAGCCAGGACTAATGTCATGTGGTTTGTTTTCACAATTTGTTATCACTGTTAAAAATTCTTAGTAAAAAGCTGTAACTCCTCAACTATCCCTCAAGTCTCAGATTGCGTTTTGTTAAAATCTTTAGTGTTATACCAAAAAGAAAGAAATATTTGCATTTATGTGTATATTACATGTGTATGTTACAGATGTAACTCATGGATATGTTAAGTTTGTGCTTATATCACGATGTTTTCATCTTATTTGGAATAATTTAATCCTAATCTTTGCTGCCTAAATCTGATGGAGTCTAATCATATATTTTACTTTCTAAGATCCCAGTCACTCTTTGTTACTGTTCAGCACTTTTTCTTACCAATCTTAATAGAAATTGCACTTCTTTTCCCTTTTCCCCTAAGTTAGAGATTTCCAATCTTGAAAACTTGGAGTACTATTTTATATTATTTTAAGGCTATTCCTTTCATTATTTGCAACCGCTACCTTTTATATAAAACTGTTAGAGAAGGACAGAAGTTGGTTATTTAATATAGCAAAAATAGTTGAAGACTTGTTTAAAATTACAGCTTTTGAAAACCATACACTGCAAAAAGAAGAGTTAGCAGTAAACCAAAACAAAATGAATTTGCCTTTTGAGGAATTAGAATATATCCTATCAAGATGTACAACAAAATCATTTTGAAAACCCCTCAATCTAGAATCCTGATTAATTTTTCAAAATAACATTAAAATGAGTACCACAATTAATATTTATCAGTTAAGAATTAGTTCACCATTCTAACCTTGCATATTTAGAAACAGGTGTACATATATGTCAGTCCATTCAAAGTAAAATAATTGTGGATATTGGCAATATACAAATGTGTACAATTAAGCAATACTTAATCTTGAATAAAGGGAAGATACGTGCTCAGTTTAGTCATCTTCAGCTCTCTTCCTAGGCGATGGACTGCCATCTATTGACTCACACTAGCCCTCACATGTGAATGTGACATCAGTCAGAGCAATGACCAAGTAAGGAACCCTAGGTTAAAATTGGTACTTATTTAAACCAGTCCTCTCAAAACTCTGGAAATTTCTATACTTAATTATTGATTAGTTTCTTTTTCTAACCAAAAAATACTCATTTCTACCCAAAGTGAACTATGCTTTGTAGGGAGAAATGATTAATATATCCAGTTGGAGAATGTGTACATTTGAAAACTTTTCCATTACTTATAACTTCCTCCCAATCAGTAAGACTAGAAGGTCATTTATAGAACAGCCTGAAGTTTAGTAACTACAGTTTAAAGTCCACTGCAAATACAAAAACCATTTTCTTACTAAAAAAAAAATGGCTTTAGGCTGAACGGAATATTATTTCTCAAACACATAAGAAAGGTGCAAAAGTTGATCAATATGAATGGACTTGCAAAATGTTCCACATCAAAAATTCCTTAAAATACATTCTAAAGGAAGGAGAAAGTTGCAAAAGGGAATGTTCACTTTTTTCAGCAATTGCATGAGAGACCAAGTGAAAATTTCTTAACAGTTTGTATCTGAATAGAATAACTTCTTTAACCAAACTTGCCTAGACTTCACTTTATTAATAACTAAGATCATCATTCTAGCGGGTACATGCTAATAAAACTCTAAAGCATTATATAAATCTATCTGGATTCTATCCGAACATCTAGATGTATAGATAGATACATACGTATATGTACATTATGACAATTATTTGGCCATGTCTTTTTCTTGATATATTTAATGACTATAAAATTATATAATTTAATGGCTTTCAGTTATCAGTTTGGAGACCTGCCTGTAAAAAATTATTTTTATTCTTTTTTATTTGATTTTTTTATCTTATATATTTATTTATATGATTGTTATTTAGCATTAAATAATTAGTGCTATAATAATGATAATGAATAATAACAAATCACTCATTTATTTACCTACTTAAAAATGTTTAGGAAGATTTTTTTAAGTCTTTAATTGTATAACACTCTTCTTATATTTTAATTTGTTACATTTTCAGATTTTTGGTAAAGCTTGACTTTGAATTTTCCTTTCATCTTTCAGATAATTCATTCTAGATAAAATTTTCTCTCTTTATTCAAGAAAGAAAGCCCCTTCTTCCACCCCCTGTCATTTCTAGTCTCATTTATATTAAAAATCCTAGGTCAAAATGACCACCAACAGAGTTTTACAACCAACAGAATTTTTAACTAGTAGAGGCTATAATTTGACATGCTTTGGACATTTTGTTAATCTTGTTTTTAATCTACTTATTTAAAAAAGTAACTGGGAAGTTTGCTGTTTGGGGGACTGCATATGTTAAGAACCAGAAAGGACAATACATCTTTTATGTTTAATTTTGCCTTTGGATTTCTTTGTGTGCATTGTTAAAATATGTTACGATCTCTACTACCTTTAATTTTAAAAAAGTGTTTTAAGCAAGAAGCAAATGTAACCTTCTTGGAAGAAATGCATTTTAAATGTATTTAATGTTTTTGCATTTAACATTGCAGTACCCAAAATTCACACTTCTGGCTGTCAGGGAAATAGAGAATAGTAGTTTCCTTTCTTTCCCTTCTAGTCTAGGAAAGCCTTGTGGCCTGAGTTTGCTAGTAATTAAGAGTAGTTTTACCTGAACTAGCTGTAAGGCAGAATGTATCTTCTGGACTATAATTACAATTATATAACAATTATCATTTGATTTTTGCCACTCAGTTTTCACTCCTTATCTAGAAACATTAATTTACAAATGTGTTTTCTGCATTTTCATAGCGTTAAAATGAGAGTTTTCAGTAAATGAGAATGTTATGCAGGGTAGTTATCCCTAAATGTCAACAGATTTAAATTTAGCTTCAGAACTATGTAATATAGTCCAAAACGAAGGAAATAAGAAAGTGGATTATGGTTGTAAGTCTTCACAAAATTCTGTCCTGTAATTGTGATGTAAGTTAGAATGGGGAATAATTTTCTAATTCCTTGATATTAAAATTGATTTTTTTCAAAAATAAAATGAGAAATAGTTTCCAAAAGTCAACCTCAAACCTCTACTTTCCATAGAAAAAGTTACCTCTCCTGCTGTTACGTTGATAGATGTTGGGAATCCTGAATGTCTTTCTGAGAGCTTCTTGGCTACAGAAGCAGAACTGCAAAACCCACAAGAACTCTGTCCACAAAGTGGATATAAAGTTATAGGTCTTTCTTTTTTTCGTGTGTGTGTGGGGGGGGGGGTGTGTGTATGTGCGGGAGCGCACGTGATTTGAAAAAAACAAAACTGGTTACACACTGTATTTTAAAATGTTAGTGAACTCCGAGAAAGAATGAGAACTACTACTCACTTTATTTTGGAAGTATTCAAGTCAACTTTTTCTTCATACCATTTTTTGAAGCTAGGCATACAGATTAAAGTGAACTAACATTTTAGAAGCTCTTATTGGAAGCTCTTATTTTGGTAGTTCAGTTCACTTCACCAGCTTCCTCAAGAGCCAAAAGGATTCTTGTTTAAATTGTAGTTTTTCTTCCAGATCTGCCATCACTATTTAAGTGTTTTAGCTAGGTGTTGTTTGATATTACAATTGAGCTATTATATCGCTGTTAATGTTTTCAGAGATCTGGCTTTCACTAAAACTGCCCTTAATGCTGAGGTGACTGTTAGTGCTCTGATGATTCAGAAGGCACATGGCTATCTCAGGGGCTTCTTCTTCTATGAAAGTATTATAGAATTTATCAGACTCTTTTTGTTTCCAGTTACTTGGTGTTTGTATAAAAAGAATTTTCTGAATAAGCATCAATGACTCTATAGCACTCTATCTATGATATCAGAGCTTGCAAATACATTTGGACAGTGCCCAAAAATTAAGATTTTTAAATGGAAAATATAAAATACTTTTATATGTATTTAAATACCTTGCTCTTAAGGAATTTAGAGTCAAAACTTTGCTAGTAATTTTTTACTTCAGTTTTACTGTGTTTTTAATTTTATATAAAAGATGATTACTGCATTTACCGAGTAGGTCAACTGATTTTTTTTTTTTTTGATCTTTATATCACTGGCCTGTTGGACCACATTTTGCCAGAACTTATCATTGGAAGCAATTGGAAAATGCAATTTCAGAGTAAATGAAACCTGGAATTATCAATCTCAATAAATGAGATTCATTTAAAAATAAATACAATTTGCCAAATCATCAAAAAGCAATTTTCTAAAGCTTCTGTAAAGGGAAGGAGGAAAAGTGAACGTTGTGAATTATAAATGCACGTTATTTTTCTTTTCACAATGTTTCCTTAGACATTCCTCAGACATACTTATTTTTGAATGGGAGAATAAAATTATTTAGATTAGGATGTCATTTACCTATTTATTAAAACACATGAGAGAATCTTAATATGCCCTTCTTTCCAAAGAAGTATGAGGTGGCATTCCTTTTAGAGAGAATTCCCAACTTTTTGATTTTTAATATTTCAATGCAGAAATTAATTTGTTTTAATTAGGAAATCATTGTGACATATTTTAAGGGTTTTCTTGCATTAATATATTTAAACAATACCACAGTGCTTTATGACAATATTTCTAATGTAGATTTAAGTATTTCACATAATCAAGCAATCAAAAGTATGCAACCCTCACAATTTAGAAAAGATATAAGTGGTTTGGCCTTTAAAGAGCTGTGCATTACCATCTTCTAAACACCTTTAATGTTGTGATTTCTTTTCATTTTTTAGGTGGTATATGTTGCTCAGTAATGACCTAATTGAATCTGATGCTGTATTATAAACAGTAACTTCCTTTCTTCATTTGATAAAAAAAAAAAGTCCCTGCCTCTTTTTGTCTTCCTCTTAGTGTCTGGAGGCACAGGCTGTTACACATAGGACTTACATATTTATTCGTAGCCTTCAAGTTTTACTTCTATTGGAAAAATGTAAAGAAATACTTGTTATGGCCTTCATTTTCTTATTGTTTTACAAATGTGTCTTTCGAGGATGATAAATGATAGAACATTACATTATTTCATTTTTACTTTTTACTATTTTCTCTCTTTCCCAGGTGTGTTCACCTTTAATTACAAAGGAGTTATACTTAGTTATTATAGGGGTAATTTCTTTCTGATATTTGAATTTCATGGTAATTAAATTCTATTTTGAAGTAATAATCTTAATATATACTACACATTTTTAAATCATTAATAAATTATAGTTTGAAAATCTGAAATGTTGAGTGATGCCTATTCTTTGTCAGGTTGACTATACATAAGGAGCATAGTATTATGTAGAGTAATTTAAGCATGTCTGAGTGAGTAATCTTTAGATGTTCTCTGAACAGGTGATTCATGTCATTCCCCTAAGTAAATATACTCCAAGTGATTGAGCTTGTCATAATCTCCAGACATTTCAGTCAAGAATAAAAATAGATAAAGTATACTGGACCAATGAAATTTGTTTTAAACATTCTTTTTAGTAGTCATGCATGTGAATGACATGGTAGTAATTCCGTGTAGTAGTAATCCCTACCAGGTCGTAGGTATTTGGAATCCCTTAGTTACTCACGGTCTTGGTCATCCACAACCTTCAAGGGCTTTGGTCTGTCATTTGAATAATCTGCAGGAAATGACTCCTGAAAGGACCCCTTTACCTATAACATAAACAATCTCTCTCAACTAGTTGTATTTTGTTATGGTTTAAATCTAAATTAAGTTTAAGGTTTTAAATAGCAAAATCTCTTAAATGACTAAAAGCAAATGTATTATTGATTAAATCAGCCAGATTTCAGACTTGAAATTTATTTGCCATTTCAGCTCCATGTATCAAAGAGTACTTTTTTTTACACATTTGTGGGTATTTTCTTCTATTTTGAGCTCAGTATTTTCCCCCAAAACCAACAACTCTGCGTTAGAAATACCAAAAATATTATGTGAAAGAAAATGATACATGTTTAGAAAACATTTAACCCTCCCCAATTTTTAAAATATCTTTGGAAATTAAGTGGACCTTCACTTTAATTATTAAGAGTATACCAGTACACCGATAGATCGCATTTCAGAAACAAGAATTGTTCAATGAGAATATTCAGAAATCTGTGTTAGTGCTGTAAAAAGAATTCACAAGTGTTTAATAATTGTTAGTAAAATTACTCCATTATTTTCATTCTTTTTTTCAAAAATCATATGGAAGTGAATCTATTAGATAGATTATATAAGGTCACTTTATACTTTATAATATTTCCATGTCTGTCAACACCTATTTTACATAAATAGTGTTCCTTTACACATACTCGTGGATTACCCCACATGTCTTTTTGAGTTAGGGGAACTAAGATCTGGATCACTCCTTAACCTTGTTTATACAGTGAAATCTTAATTTTCTCTTTCTTGGATCTCTCACACTTCCTTTATTTACAGTTATACTGCATTTCCTCTTCCTTTTACTGAAGTCCTTCAGTAAACATGCTGTAAAATTGGACTTGAAGGACATATGTATTTCTGAGGAAATAATTAGGGAATTTTTAAATATGCAAGAAAGAATGCTGGCTCTGGGATCAGACATTGGTTCAAATTCAAACTCTCACTTACTGGATGTGCAAGCCTAATTAAAACATTTAGCTCCTAAGAGCCTCCACTTTCATCATCTGGAACATGGGGATAGTGCTTTGTAGGGATGAGATGACAACTGTAAAGTGCTTAGTACAGTACCTGGCACATAGCCGTGATAGCACTATTTGAGCTCCAGTACAGCAAACTAAGAGACACCTCACACCTGTAGAGAGAGCCTCTGGACAGTTAGCCCAAACTCACATTATCCTAATAGCTTTGGGAAAGAATACTGTTTGCCTATGAGGAGATGCCTGATGAGCTCTTCACTCTGTCTTCTAAAAATGTTGCTTTCCTATAGCTATGAAAAATCCTTGAAAGCAAGTGTCTTTTGTTAACAAAATTATTTACCTCAGTTTCATTTTCGAATTATTTGTGTTGTATTTTCCATAAATGTAGGTGAGTATCTTTTACCTAAATTTATTTTAATTTGATTTGCCAAAAAAAAAACAAAATACTATAAAGACTTTTAAGAATAGGTTACAAAAATATTTTGGCTGCTTTCTCACCTAATGAAAATAGCTATATAAAATATAGACCATATAATGATATCATACTCTTTTGAAAAATACATATTAAGTTAACACATATGATTCATAAATTATCTTCATTGTCATCTGAATATAGTTCCTTATCACAAGCTAATGAAATTATATAAATATTTGCTTCCTTTATAAGTAATGAGACTAATGGAATTGAATAATTCTCTCACACACCAATTATAATACTTTCCACTTATGCTAATCAGATGAGGAGTGAGGCACAAAGCATATCAAATTTTTGTACTTCAGGTAAAACTGTTTCATGCCTTCACATGACTGATGCCAGAAACCAGCCTGATTTCACAGCAAAATGTTGAGTATTAAGAGCTTGGTCAGTTGTATTGCAGAGTCCTACTTGTATTCTGGTATAGGTCCAGCAAAAAAGCAACACAGGATTAAGCTCTTTTCAGTGCATATGATTTATATACTTTCAAAGAACATTCCTATTCTATGTTTGTTCTTATTTTAAGACAAGCAGGAGCTAAGATGGAACATACTGTAAAAGTAAAAAAAGCATCACTATCCTCCTTAAACAGGTCCGTATAGCTGTGAAATTCCTTGCCTTTGTGACTGATGGTTAAGAGTATTTCAGTAGAATAAGCAGGCTTGGGATGTAGGGAGGGGGAGTGTTATGTGTTGTAAGTCATGTCGAGTTATGGTAAAAATGAGAATCTTGGGGTTTATTTGGATCCCCTGTGTATTAGCAAACAAATATAATAGAGCTATGTTGCTATTATTCAATGATGGTTTATGTACAGTTGTATGCACAATATAGAAGCAGATTTGAATATGTTAAGCACTTCTTATGGTTGGAAACAGAGAATGTGGTTTCAGTGTTTGAGAGTCTACCCCAGTAAACATTCGATAAAATTTTCATGATTTCAAACATGTATGTTCTTTCCTGTCCCCTCCCCCCACATCCTGTTTCCACGCCCTCTTCATCCCTCCACCCTGCATCAAAGCTTGTGGTCCCTTTCCATCCATGTACTAAAAGGTTCTTTGTAAACCAGGCCATTTGTCCATCATTGTTTGGGGTCCAAACAGTGGTAAGATACCCTGTCACTGATCCCGCGTGCTATGAATGGCAACTCCTCTCCGGACAATTGGCGGAGGGGCCGAGAAATATTCCTGAGAGGATTATTTAACCTTTCAATTTAGAGGGCACAAAGCCTGGCTGATTAATGAACTTTCTGATGGGTGCCGATAAGCGGATCTATTTCTTTATTTCCCCTAAAAGTGATTCCTTCTCCTGTCCATATTACTATAATCTTAAACATAAAATGTGGCAAATAGATTAAAAAACAGCACTAAAGAGTTTATCTGGCTGGCAAACTGAAGGAGCTAAATTAAAATTGGTAATGACAGCAGTGGCTCAGCCTCATATATGGTTTTTAAATGCACTGTGTATTTTGAAGAGACTTATTCTCCAGCGCGCCTGGTAATGACTGCTTTTGGTGCACAGTCTGGGCTGGCTTCTGTTATCCCCACCCCACCCTAGCCCCCCCCCCCAAAAAAAATGAGTTGTGTTATCTGGATGGCTGCAGACACATACGCATCCCCCTTTCTCACTGCATGGGCAGACAAGGTCGATAGCATTACAAGGTATTTGTGGCAGTGCTTGTTTCAGTTTTCAGAGCTGCCAGTTTCCAGGCGGATTTGAATTACAAAAGAAGAAGCTGGCATGAAAATTGAAAGGTTTTATCGGCTGGTCTGAAGCCTCATAGCACATTGCTTATTTATGCAGTCCATTTGCACCAGGAAATATAAAAAGGAAATACATTTTTAAAATAAGGCCATAAAGACCTAGATATGTTTAAGATGGCAAATAAAATATAGATACCTATAATATCTTTCCAGGAAACGATTTTCACTTAATGTTGCACATTACTTCAGAAGAGCATTTATGTTGCTGTCATAAATTTGTGCGTTTGTGTCACTATGTAGTTAGTCTCTGGGGATTAAGAAAGAAGCCTTTGCTAACTTACTTTAAAATTAAAATAGACGGAGGGATAGCTCTGCAGTTTGAGAGCAACATTGGAAATATTTAAATAGGGTGGTAAATTAAACTTAAACTAACATTTTTGCATTCCATGTAAAATTAGCTATGGCCCAGTGAATAAATGCCACTACTTTTGGAGAAAATTGGGATGCTTTTTAAGCCATGAAGATTTGGAGCATTCAGGGAGTGAATTACTGCGATCCTTATGCCTTGCATATGTTCATTGTTCTCTGCTTACTGTTGTTTTTCTATTTTTGTTACTGGGTGTTTGGGGGGAAGGGCATATCTCATTTACAAAAATAAAAATCATAAATGATTAAGTTTTTTAACTTCTTTTTATAAAACTTGTGCTTCTGTATTTTAGTTTTCAAACATACTATCTTTTAGATTTTGCCTAGCACTTAATATGAGTGTATAATCTTTTGGGAGTTAGGTCAGCAATTTAGGTCTATGTCTAATACTTAATATAGTTTGACCTTCTTGAAAAAGAGACATGCAATCCTAATACTCTTGGTTACATAAGTGAAGATATACGTCTACAAACACACAGTACTGCAAATCCTTAATATTTAATGGTCTTCCCACTGGTCATTTGCAACCTCCAACCCATTGGTTTGTATGACTTACAAGTATCCAAAAGGGGAGGGGAGGGGAGGGAAGAAGTTACATGTATATGGGAAATATCAAATCAGAAACACAGAACACCCTTTATTCTGCTGCAATCCAAAGGAACACTGTTTTAGAATTCATTTTCCAATAAAGTAAATTACTGTCAGCTAAACCATGAGAGAGGCAATTTTTTGCAATTTTCGTTTTTACCAGTGTCGGGTACCTTTCTCATGTTTTCATGACCTGGACTAATTACTTCATGTAGTTTTTTTTTAACAGAGAAAATATCAAAAGCATACACGTCTGCTGCATGCTAATGATGTGCTGTACATTTTTTCATGAATTTTCATAAGGATTTTTTTCTACGTAGCATGTGTGGCTTAATGATGTAATCACCCGATAGACTAGGAAATGCTCCAAAGGAGACGTTCCGGTCTGTTGTGTACATAATACATGTTTCAAAAATCTGCCTAATTAAGGAATTACCCGACGGATTGGGAGTCTGTTGGTTACATGGCGTAGTTGTTTTTTTTTTAACACATAAAAAACATATAGGTAAAAGATTACATACAGTACTCTCAGTGGCATTTTTCAGATATAAGGAAAATTAGTAGCAATGTCCACTGGAATACAATTGTATTTTTTTCACTGACAAAAATATTAAAAGCTTTAAAAAAAATTCATACAAAAAGCTTTGTTTTAGGATAATTTCAAAGTCCTTAACTAAGGGAGAAAATTCCTCCCAATTCCCCTGAAAGGGAAGTAATGCTGTTGATATTTGCCAGAGCGCTGTGCAAATAGAAGGCCTCCTCCAAAACCATGGTTGAAACCTGAGGTCAGATCCCCAGGTGGGGGGACCCACCCCTAAAAAACATTGTATATGGAGGACAGGTTCCCAGCCTGAGTTGTCTTAGATCATATGGGGCCTTCAGTTTTGCTTTCTCACAGACACAGCTTTAGTTCAGTTCACTGCAAAACTGCCCAATTTTTAAATTTCTTCCTTTGATTCCTTTGGATCCCAGGTGTGATTTTTCTTGAGTCTGTGCCAATTGCATTTTTGTTGGCATTTATATTGTAAACAGTGCCAAAGGAAAGGGCGGCATCCATTCTTCAGTCCCTGCCTACTCTTTATAAAACTAATCAAAATACTTAGGATGTTCTATCTCATCTCCAGTAGGCAGTAAAAACAATGTATTTAAGTCAGAAAAATATATATTTTAGATTTTAAAGTTTTGTTCAGCTTGAATGCCACATTCACACCATTAGGTCACTTCAGCTAATGGGCTTTGACTATGATGCAAGCTTGAGAAGCCCTATTTAATTACTTGGGTTGGGTTTTTTTAATACAGGAATATTGGGGGGAGGCGTGTGCTATTAGCAAGCTTATTGAAAGAATAAATTGATTTGGAAATAGTTTTGAAAGAATAAGGTGGTTCTGAAGCATGAAAAGCATATTCATTTATGAGGTATGTGTACAAATGTGACTTGTTTGGAAAGACTGGAGCTCAGCTCAGTACTTCACTCAGTGTTACATTTGGTTGTGAATACATTTACCTCAAGTATTTAGTATATTTGCTTTTTAATACATGTTCAAATAACACATTTGATTAGTAAATAAAAGCATATGGTCTAGTCTTCACACTTGTTTAACTATAAAAGTAAGTCCATTTTGCGTTCCCAAGAGTAGAGAATTCCTTTTAATTAGTGAAATTGATTGCCTATCCTATATAGTAAAGAGCTTCAAGTAAAAGTAAGCCTTCACTGGATCAAAGTCAGTTTAGATAAGGGCAGCTCAAGGTCACAGAGGGAGATGCCCAGTAAGTTCATTTGCATAAAAAATTACTCTTAGAAATGGGACACTGGGGCTGCTCTGGCGTTTTGATCTCTTGGCCTTTGTCATGGAGATTCCTAGTAGTAAAGGGGGTAAGGCCAATGTCCCAGATAATGATTAACTGTTTTAATGGCATTCATTCATTCATTCCGCACTAACTACTCATGCAGAAAAAAGGGTTATGTAAAATGACATTAGAAGAAAATCATTTGTAATCGTTGCATCGGGCTGCACTTTGAGGAGACATTAGGAGTAAATCCGTGGCGTGGTAGGCTTATGCTTTATCTTCTGATATTTACTGAGTTTACTGGTGCATGAAAAGCTTTCAGCAAGAATAGCAGATGGGATGGACCTTTCATAGGTAATGCTATCTACCAGGTTATTACTTCTATATATTGATAGTAAAGTAATCTCCAAGATATCACCCTACAAATATAGATTATTTAAATGTCTATAACAAAAAAAAACCTGCTTTCATAAATAGTTGATTTGGTACCCATTGGATCAAAGTCTTAAGATGAATTTCTTTAACTTAAAAAAAGTTGTAAAATCTACACTCATTCCCTTGCATTTAACTTTTTGTCCTCAGTACAGACATGTATTGCAGAACCTTGAACTTAGACCTAATCGGTTGACACATTCTACTTTAAATTGGACCCTGACTGTTAATTAAAAATAAAGACATGCTCTAAGGCAGAAGTATTGAGTCACAGATTTAAATTTCCAACACTTTAAATAGCTGTAAGATTTTTGTTCGATCACAGTATGAAAACTTGTCCTCGGAAAATCATTATTGAGTTTTCAGTACTGTATTCTAACACAAAAATGTTCTCTAATTAGGTAAGATCTAGGCTGATTTCATTCCTATTAAAGTCCTAGTACACGATAGTTTATTAAAATGAAAGTATGTAGATAGCGTTTGTCATGTCATTTACTAATTAATTATTGTGAAACAGTTTAGAATTTCATAGCACAATATAAATACTGTTGCTATTTTTATTAGTAATAATGGAAGTTTTTAACTAGTGACATTATTCAGATGACTGAACATCCAAATGTTTGCACTTCATCCAGGGGCATAAATGAACAGTGAGACTAAATTCAAAGCTTTTTGAATGAGATTACTTTCAAAGTAAAATAAGTGTCAACATGAAACATACTCTCAAAATCTTGATTAAGAAGGATCTCTTTATCCTTGATACCATAAGACTGAGTACCCATTCTCTTTGCATTACTAATTCCTTCTTGAGTCTTCCAGAATATGTACCACTACTGCTAATGTGAAGTAAAGGAGACATTCAGGAAGCTGTAATTTTTTTTATTTTTTTAATATATCAAGGCATAATTTTGTCAGTTTTACCTTAGTGATATTTTAAAAAATTGAGATAGGTTCCCAAATTATCCATATGTTAACAATAATTTAAAAGTACTGGATGCTTACTGTGGCCCATATGCTTTCCATAGGCATTGCCTCATTATTAGTTCATCAGTATTTACTGAACTCCTGCTAATATGCCTGGCCCTGTTCTAGGATCTGCAGGGTAGCAGTGAACCAAAGGTAGACAAAAATTCCTGTCTCCACAGAGCTTAAATTCTCCTTCGCTTGTAGGGACAGGCAAACAAAAGTAAAATATATAGTATGTCAAGTATAATGAGCGCCAGAGACTTTTTTAAAAAGTGCTTCCTTTTCTAAGGGCTATGAAGCAGGATAGGGAACGCCATTGAAAGGAGTAACAGTTTTATTAATTTTTTTAAAGATGTTTTTAATTTTTTTTTTAAAGATTTATTTTTTCATACAAGCTGGGGTACAGGCCAGAGGCGTGGGGGTGGCGAGAGGGCTCACCAGAGACAGAGTGGGGAGCAGAATAGGCAGATCAGAAATACACTGCTGAGGGGAGCAGCGGGAGAGGCAGGAGAGGTCTGCCGCACCATGTGGGATTCTCCCCGGCCGGGCGTCGAACTCAAGTCGCTGCTGCCAACAGCTCCACAGCGCAGCGCTTAACCGCTGCGCCACCAGGGAGGCCCAAGTAACAGTTTTAAATAAGGTGGTCAGGAAGGCCTTACTAAGAGGACATTTGAACCAACACTTTAAGGAGTTTCATGCCATTTTTCCTGCTGTGTCCCCAGCCTAAGATCCTGCATTTCATCAATTCACACCTACTTCTGTGAGAGTAATTTAAATTTCATTTATCCAGGAATGGTTTCCCCGACCTCCTTCACTTCCTTGACTAATTTATTAAGTCCAGTCATGGGTCCTTCTTACCACTCCATTAAAATTTTGTACACACATCTGTAACTGTCTAACATTATTCTGTCATTACCTGTTTATAACATCTCTTGTGTTTTGCTTTTCCATTATTCTTCTCTATCTGAGTTACCTAACACCCAACACAGTATTGGGCACAGCGCCAAACAGAATGAGGAGCAAGGAAGGAAAGAAAAGCGCACATCAGCACTAAGAATAAAAGAATTGTTACCTATACATTTTAATACATGGAATCATCTGAATATTGGGTCTCCATACTAGACTCCGGGAGGCAGTATTTCTAAGGAATCGGAAAAAGAGTTGTTTTGAAAAGAATGAGGTTTTAATTTTCTTCTAATATTTAATAAAGCTCCACAAATATTTATGTTGCAGACCAAACCTGGACCACCCAAAAAGCCGAAGACCCCTTCTGGACAATCAGCCTTAGCATATTGCTATAACTGTGGGCAAGAAGGCCATTATGGACACGTAAGTTTCAATGGTGTTTGGACATAAAACATTCTGTTACTCAGAGAGAAACTCCTGAAAGAAGAATTAGAAAAGAATGTAATTCTGAACACTTTGCCTTTTTTTTTTACATATATAAATTAACATCCTAACTGACATACTTCTCCCATCCTCACCAGACTACCAATATGGCAGTGCACGTTCCTCTGATTGTTTTTAATATGCGTGAACAGGTTAGGCTAAAACAAACCCAACTCAAAATCAGCCAGACACATAATAATAGTCAACAGAATGATAGCAGTTCTCATGAGCTTTTGTCATTGCTAGTACTTCAATGCGGACAAATCATGGTTTTAGATTTTCTCTGTAGCCTTCCAGTAGCTGTACTTTTCCCTGGCATAGTATTCTCTTAAATCTTCACCATTCACATGTAAACCCTGACTGTGACTAGTGGAAAGACAGAGGTGCTGCATCATCAGCTCTCTGTCCCACAAAGGCCCAGAATCCCTGTTCAGCCTGCATAGTCCCTAGCCCCACCTGAGTGGGCCAGACTTTATATGTTCTTGATGCGGAGGTGTCAGAGCAAGACAAACTTTACTGTGAGCAGGAAATGGGTCTTCTATAACAGCTCTCATACCAGAGCCAAGATTCAATAGGATAAAGATTCAGAACTCATTCATACAGTATGGGAAGCTCGAGGCAGAGGAGGGACGGTAGTAGCATGAGAAGCAGGCAATCCATGTGGAGAAATCTATCTGCGGTCTCCAGGTAGGCTTCTACAGCCTAGAAACCAAGATTAACTAGCACCACATCAGGTCTGATGACAAGAGGAGGAAAACACAAGGTCACGGAGTCCTCAAAATGAGTCAGGGGGTGAGTAATAAGATGGGTAGAGTTGAAGGTCACAACTTGAGTTCTGACTGTGGCTCGTCTTGGTGCACATGTTGAAGCTGGAGCTGTACAGTGTGGGAGGAGACAGCGTGGACGATGCTGGACAGAGCCCAGCAGCCGCTCAAGTTTATCTTCCACCTAGGGCAGCAGGGCAGTAGCGAGAAAGGGTAGAATATAAAATCTGAGATGAGGTTCTGAACCTCAGTTCTAATTTCAGCCCTGTGGTCTCTAGGTTCTTTATCTCCAGAGCTAAGAAAGTGTACAGGGAGATCTCTCAACACTGACATTTGGGTGTTTTCCAATGACATCAAGTCCATAGTACAGTGATATCAGTGGAGAAATCCTGCAACATATACTTATCTCACTGCTATAGAACTTAACACTGAAAACTTAGAGAATACTTCTTTTACAAAATTACTCTCCCTAGGCCTCTTACTATGTGCATGCCTCCTTGTTGCCAAAATTCAGATGTTGCCAGCACTGTTTAGGGAACATAGTCACATAGGCAGTCCACTGGTACACAAATCACATAGAGGTATAATTTCTGCTTGCTTACCTCTTTAAAGCAAAGGAATATAATTTTAACATTTATGTTTGTTCAATTAAAGAAAAACAATTATAGTTGGATACATACTGCTTACTAGTCACTTCTGTTTGTGGAGATAGGAAATACATTGAAAGCATTTAGAATTTATCCCTTAAATCTAGATTGAGATAATTTTTAATTCATAATAAAGCAAATTTGGCAGTCTCTTCACTGCCATAGATGAAGAACTCTAGATTATCCACACTAATGAAGAAGATCAGTGGTGTGGCTAATCCAGAATAGTAGATAAATTATATAGCCAACAATCAATTGTCTGTGCTAATGGAGGAGACCAGCGATGTGGATAATCAAAATATAATTTACATTTAGCTTTGGAAAATATTTATAATACTGTATAGCTCTGTATAGACCATAGGGGACGTAAATTGGAGACTATGCATGAAGTTGGGCAAAGATGTCTAAGGACTTTTCCCATTCAGATTTAGAAATTCATCTCTACACAAGTTGTTGAATAGCTTCTTCACATGCAAGATAACCTAAGGCGGATATGACATCACCCCTCCCTGATTCCACTCTAGAGTAGGGGAGACAGGGACAATTACAAGCAGCTACGTAGGAAGGAAACTGCAAAGCAACTACTGCAGGAGGGTGTGATGGGAGTGGGGTGCTGGGGAGGGTGAAAATTCTGTTGAGGTGGGTATTGGAGGAGTATACCAGGGCCTCTAGTACTTTTTTGTAATCATAATTTGCTTTTAATATTTTATGGTTCGAATCTGTCTTTATCTATTCAGGCTGCTATCGTCATGGACTTCTAACTTAGTAACAACAGAAATTTATTTCTCACAGTTATGGAGGCTGGGATACCCAGTCATGGCACTGGCAAATGTGGTGTCTGGTGAGGGCCCATTTCATGCTGGGTCTTCACTTGTTAGAAGGGTTAGAGTTCTGTGGGTTCTCTTTCATAAGAGTATAAGTCCCATTTATCAGAACTCCACTCCCGTCACTTCTTCACCTCCCAAAGACTCTATCTCCAAATACTATCAACTTGGAGATTCTGATTTCAACATAAGAATTTGGGGGGAGTGGGGGAAACATAAACATTCAGACCATAGCAAAATCTTAGACCCAAGTCTTTCATGGGTGTCCTTTTTTCTGGAAATGTGGAACCACCATGGATAGTGGTTTAGGAAAGCGACTCTTTATGTTACCATATTGGTTTGATGAAAGGCTAGTGGAAGATGCACACAAGCAAAGGACTAATAGAACATTTAAGGCCAAGAAAAGTAAACCCTCTAATAGAGGCACAAGTAGTGGGGATCCACGCCACATTGCTGATTAACTCAATCTAGGGGAGTAGGTTATGGAGGGGAAGTATTTGACAGGGAAAATCGAGAAGGAAATAAAAGACAGGGTTTCATAGGTAACAAAGTACAGTGAGAAAATCAAAGCGTAAAATAATAGCATCTAAGCAAGGATGATTTGTTGCCAGGCTGGCTGACCCTCCCAGTGTCCCAGCAAGACTGCATCCTGCAGCACAGCATGAGATGTCAGTGATGTGGGGCTCCCCTCTCATTACAGTGGTCCAGAATCTTGCAAAAAGCTTGTGTGAACAGTGTGACCTTGTGACATCATAATTTAAAATACAATTTGCAGGAATGTGCAGAAAGAAGAATGTCGAACCAGAGTTTCCCAACATCTCCATTCATCTGCTACTATGATGACAAATACGAAATTCGGGAGAGAGAACGGAGAATAAAACAAAAAGTAAAAGGTATATTATTAGATTTCTTGTTGCATCATCCTTGCAGTAGTTCCTAAATTTCTTTTTTTGCACAGTCCTTGCCAGCTTTAGAGGTCTCTGTTTGGCACAGAAAATATTTTTAATAATTACAGAAACTGGAACTTGCTTGCTTACCAGAAATCAAGCACCCAGCTCAAAAATCTTCCAGCCATATTGTTGCAAATGGCATGGTATGAAAACATACCTTTGTAGAGGTTTGCACCTATAACCCCCAAAGCATTTACAACAATGTAAGCCAGATTTGCCTCGATAAACGTAATTTTTTTTTAATTCTTGTGTTATAACCTGTTCACAGTAAGCATTTTTCTTATATACTGATTTTGGGAAATACTTTTTATCCATGTGTATATGCAGATTTTGTAAAGGCTTTAAGATTTTTAAGATTTTTCTTTAAGATTTTTCTGTTTGACAAGTGACTGTTTTTTCCCTTATAAATTCCTAGTATTGTTCATGGAAAGAGAGACTTTCCCAGCTGACTGATGCCTGGAGCTTCCCCTAAGAGTCATGTCTTTCAGAGCACCCTACGAGTTGAGCCTTGGGTCCACAGCGATCCATCTGTGATTTCTTTTTCTACTGGTGCTAATGTAAAGTCTACCTCGAATTACCATCTTATGATTAGGCCTATTTTCTCTACCCCTGTTCTTTCTTGCTGTCTCCCTCAGGTTGGTTCACCAGGACGGTTACTTTCTTGCTCCTGGGACACAATAGTCCTTTATTGTTCGAGCTGGCCTATGCTTTGTTCTCTGACTCTGTTATTATTTGGTAGACTCTCTGAGTCCAGGTCCTTTTCAAAATGAAGATACTGAAAGAAACAAGGATTCGGAGGGGAACAAAAGGAGTTATTCTCAATTCCTGCATATTTGACATATTAAATTTTATATAAAATTTATCTCAACTATATAGAAATTATAGTACATAAAGATAGTTAAGCAACTAAATTAGAAAAAAATTAAAAACAATATAGCAAAATGTTTTCTCTAGATTAAAGGATGATGGGTATTTTCTATTTAATTTTAATCTTTCTACTTTTCTCTGTGTCTCAACTTTTCCATAACAAATGTTTGTAACTTTTATGTTCAGAGAAAAGCAATTTGTGTTCCTTTTTAGTTAGTTGTATTGAAAACTCTGGCACCAGTCCACTCAGAGGCTCATTATGACTAACTGGAATTTTTATTTTATGCTGAAGTCTATAGTGATTGCTTATTTTTGCTGCACATTCTAGAATTCTTTTTTTCTCCCTAAATGTACTGGTTTGTACTTTATCCATTGGACACTTCTTCCACCTTTCCAGGCTCTGTTGCCATGTAAGTTTTCAGCCCTCACTATAACCATCTCTCACCTGCCTACTCAGAGTTACCACCACCAGACACTTAGAGCAAGAGGGCCAAGCCCTGCCAGATACAGCTTCACATTTAGCACTAATGCCTCCCAGCTACACACGGGCATGCGCGTGCGTGTATATGCTCCAAGCCAGTTATCTCTGTGCTAGACGAATAATCTCCTGTCCAGTTTGGCATCTACTACAAGTACTGTGGCCAGACTTTATCTTCAGAGGGTAATTGAAATGTCATATGAGACTGTCACAAGGCCATTTTATACATGTGGCTTCACCTTATCTTCAAGGGCTGTCTCCATTACCACAGGAACTTGAATTGGTCAGACAGGACTTTTCTTCACAAAGCAAATGTGATCACAGCTCTGGCTGGTCCACATCTCCAGTGTCTGACCTAGGGCAAGTATTGGATAAGATAAGATTTTTGGATTTTTGGATGTTTTCTCTTTTTAGCAATCAGAAATACATACTACAACCGTTTAATGTTTGCCTTAGAAAGGGCTCTTTAGGGCCTCCCTGGTGGCTCAAGAGGTTAGTCTCAGCACTGTGAAGCTATGGGCAGCCACTGCTGCACGAATTCAATCCCCAGCCAGGGGGCTAGCCCACGTGGTGCAGCAGACCTCTCTTCTCTCACCTGCTGCTCCCCTCAGCAGTTTCTTCAGCCAGTCTGCCTGTTCTGCTCCCCACTCTGTCTCTGGTAAATCATCTCATCCCCCACACCTCTGGCCTACACCCCAGTTTTTATATGCATAAATAAATAAAGTAAATCTTTTAAAAAAAAAAAAGAAAACGCTCTTTAGAGTATCATATCATTAATGCCTTAATCATGTCAGTAGCTCCTTTAAATGTCCTACTCCCCTCTCTGCTAAATTTTAGCAAATGAGAGCTCTGCATGAATGATCTAGTTACTAAATATGGAAAAATACTTTTGTATTTCCCAGAACTCCAGAAAAAAGGGGATTTTCCCAGGCAGTTCAAGAGAACTCATATGGAAGCCCTTGATAAGAGGCCTCACCACAATAAGAAGAAGAGCCACGCCCCATGGAAAAACAACCAGTGGTCTCAAGAAAAGAAGGAAACACAAAAAGAAGCCACGGGCAGGAACAGTAGGGAGCGGGAGAAGCACTGGAAGGCTGACAGGTGTCACGAGGAGGACGAGGACTTTCCTAGGGGCCCAAAAATCCACCCTTCACAGTCCGGCACATTCAAACCCCAGAAGCCTCACAAGTCCTCCCACCGCTCATCACATCACCACAAGTCCAGGGAGGACAAGCTGCCCAAGGAGGGCAAGCGGGGCAAGCCCAAGAAAAAGCAGAGCCACTTGGAGGAGGATGGCAACGATAATTTATTCCTTATCAAGCAGAGAAAAAAAAAGTCTAAGCTGCGGGACAGCTTCTGATTCGGCTTCCCAGCATCTGCGGTCGCCACGTCCCCAGCGCCGGCAGCATCTTTGTTGTCTGTGATTACCAGAGTGAGTTCTTATTCCCAGCCATGCCAAAGCTGCTCGCCAGAGACCTGGGAGCTCTCAGGTCCCGCAAATCATTAGGTAAAAAAAACAAAGACAAACACAGACTTCTTCTGTTCCGGTACATCATTTTTACTCAGAATCTAGGGATGGGAAGAATTAATGTTTTAAAGAAAACTTTTTTAAAACTACTTTGAAAAAATAAAAGTTTGTCAAATGTAATTCATATGCAGTGTGAGTATGGAAATTAAATCCTTTCAGGAAGAGAAATTAATGCGAGTATGAAAAATTCGTCAATCTTTTTCAGCATTACTTTTTTTTTTTTTTTTAACACATTGGCAAGGGTAATATCCTTGTAAATCCAGCTTTTCTTGGTTCTGATGCTAGTGTCAGACTCTTTCTTTGGTGAGAATATCACAGGTTGCAAATGGAGGTCTCACCACCAAAGCCCTAAAAAGACAAGGAATTGCTGCGCCAGAGCAAAATACAAGTGAGGCATCGAACCAGCACAGGCGTCGCAAGACAGATTTCCTGAAACGAGTGAAAAAAGACTTATCAAAGATTTTGATATAATCCCAACGAAATGATTTTTACCATTTTTTTAAAGCCAGATTCCACCAAGACTCACTCAGATCTATAGAGATGAAATTGCCCAACTTAAAAAATTGGTTTGTTTTCATGTTGTTTTTTAACTGCTGCAAAGCTATACAAAAATTTTGTACTTGTGTACCTTTTGTACTTATCAAAACCTACTGTAGAACAAGAATAAAATGTCTGAAATAGAGTCAGCAAAATTGTCTGTTATATTAAAAGATGGTGCAAATTTGGGTGACAAAGGACAAGCTCCCCAGGAACTGAGATCAAAAGGCACTTGTGGCCCAAGCCCCTCTCTGAGCCAAAGTGAAACAAGGTGGAATCAGCTTAGCTACATTTTGCTTCTTAAATTTGTATTTTACTCTTCACAAAGTACACAAACTGTTGTATAATTGGTTGGATCCACTTTCGTATCTTTTGTGGGGGAAAAGAAGATTCTCTCCTCCCTCCTGAATCAGACTGTCAGTTGTAGGTTCACGGTCTTTCTAGTCCGCCACCTTCCCTGCACCCACCCAGCTCTCAACTAATTGCAAGGTGCTTGATTTTATAACATCAGCTGGGATTATTTGAACCCTAAGCTGAATGATCAGTCTTTTTACACCCTCGGTGTGGTGACAGCCACAAACAACAGCTCCCCCGAGCATAATTGGCATTGCTCCTCAGGGGCACCTGGGCAGGCGTGGCTCATCCATGTGCTGTGCCTGCGATTCTGAGGATCTTGTTTCAGAGCAGAAGTGGAATTACCCATCTTTAGGGTCTTTCTACCTAGAAGACTGCTCAGAGGACGGGAGGAAGGAGCTCTTGCCCACCTCCCCATTCTTTGTGTCTTCACATTATCTTAATTTTTCTCCTGGTTTTTCTTTATTGGGCAAATATTTTGTACTGGGATATAATTTGCCCTTCAGGACTGTGCATTTTTATCCAAGTAGGAAAGGAGACTGAGTTGCTTTCTTTGGGCGTGAGGATGGTGGAAAGAACAAAAACCAGGGGTGCCTCTCTTCCTTTTCTTCTTCATTGCCCTTGACACCTGCTTCCTATACCAAGTGTTGAGTTAAAAGTCTGTCTACACACATTAACTTTCCATACAAGATAGGGGAGCTTAAAGTTTATAGATTTGACGGTATGACTTTAAGTGAATAAATAGTACTGAAAGAAGAATAGCAAATGGCCAAATAATAAGGCTCCATATATAACTAGGGCAAAGAAGACTAAAAGTCTTTTTGCTCGGGCCCCAAGGGGCTAGTCTCCCAGCTCCATCGTGAAGAGAAACTGTCTCCCGTTCGCTCAATGGAAACTCTCGCTTCCACGGACCATTCTATTAGCAATGCCTATTATTTTCTGTTTTTATACAAGGATTACATATTCATGTTAGGGGAAACAATTTTTTAAAACAATCTTACCTGATTTTTCCAGTCAAAGCTACAGTGTTTTTTTTTAGTTCTATCCTTTAGACTTTTTTTATATACATACATTGTTTTATGACACATTTTTTCATTTAATACATTGTGAAAATCTGTCTTTCTAATCAAATATATGACCTACATTATTTTGAAGGGCTTCATAATGTCCTATTTATGACTATACCATAATTTACTTAATCAATTCACTGTTGCTGAACATTTTGTTTCTAATTTTCTTTATTTACAAAACGTCCTTCAACATACATCCTCCTCTGACTGTTCAGTTAATAAAATAGAATTTATGGGTCAAAGAACATCCAAGTTTCATCCAAGTTTTAATATCTATTTCAATATTTATTCCCCAAAATCACGTACCCCACAATCACTTGTACATTCCTGGCAGTGTGTGAGATAACACGCTCCCAAGATGGTGGATGTTTTCATTCCTTTTTCTCTTTGCCATTCAGATGAGCAAAGAAACACTCTTGATGCGTGTTTCAATGTCAGATTGATGTGGGCTGTGGCTATGGAAGGAGAGACAGGATTAACTCAGTCATAATCTGTTGATGAAAGATATGAGAGAAGCTTCTCATAGGAAACAACTGAAAACTCCTCTGCCAACAAAAGATTACATAGCAAGTAAGAGCCTTTCATTCCTTCATAGCTATCTTGATCCCCTGGTCTTAGCACTTTTGGTTTTCACAACTCAGAGGGTGCTGCGGGTATCTCATCAGTGAGGAGAGGCCAGGGAGGCTGCTAAATGCACTGGAATGCGCATGCCAGCCCTCATAACAAAGACATACCCAGCCCCAAATGTGAGTAATGCTGAGTCTAGAAACCCTAATTGAAATCCTGACCAATTCTCAAGAGGAATTTTACTCACTAGGAGGGGGCTTCAGGATGTATCCTCATCTTGCAAGGCTTGGCCCTTTACCCAACTGAGGTGGTGTGAGTTTGATGGGACGTGTCCCATTCATCTGAAATAGGGACCACCAGTTCTGTGGCATGAAGGTTGACAGACTGTTTGGACCACTTTGTCATGGAGGGATGGGGCCACTTGAGATTCAGCCAGCTGATGAAATTACTGGTATAACTTGGAAGCCTGGATACAAATGCTAGAGCACCCAGCTGGGACCTTAGCTCTGGTAAGATGGGTTCTTTATCACGGTATGTGAACAAGGAGTTTTCACTGGTGGGGAAGAAGAATTGGAGACGAACTAGCGGGACATTTGAATGATGAAGAATGTCCGGTTGCAGGAGCCATTACCAGGCCCCAGGTCCAGCACAGACCCTTAGGTTTTATGTTGGATTTAACATTTCAAAGGAATACTGGAGTACCAAGTGTTGAAAGACACAGTCTATTATGCGTGCAAAGGAATCATTTCACTTGATGAGGCTCTCACACACTTGCTCAATCTAGAGAGAACAACTTATGTTTCTGGTTCATTTATGTATATTTAATGTGTACAGTGGACATTGTACATACCATGCTAACAGTCATGAAGTAAATCACTTCCTAAGGTGATACACTAAGAAGCATGTCCAATAAAACCTGGAAGGGAGTAAAATGAGACAGAGAAGGGAATATATAGCCTCTAAGCCGGTCGCCTTACCAAGTCAAGTCCCACAGAGGGGAGCTGTGAGACTCCTGAGGGAGTCTGTTTGGTTCTGTTTTAAGCCAATCAATGTTTAAGAGCTGCCTCAGCATCTTCTCCAGTGAACCCTAGTTGTATGCACCCCAAGTGGCTTTGGGCAGCCGCCTGAGAGAGACACAGGGCTGTGAATGAAACATTAACATCATGTGCTGTCTATAACTTTGGTCTCAGGAAGGTTTCCACAAAAGGATGCTTGGCAGTCTTACACCAAGATTTTTTTTTAATATATTTTTGAATACAGAAAGTACAGCTTCATTTTGATGTGTTATATGTAACCATTTTCTCAATAAAGTTTATCCATTTGACCTACCTGTATTTCACAGCATAACCTGAAAGAGTTCAGAATAGCAAATTTATTGTAGTGTTTATCATAGTCGTTATCAAAATCGTTTCAGGAATTGCTGCTTCCAGCCAGCATTGGAGTAGTAGGGACCAGATTTACCCTCCATCCTGAGACAATGCAAAAATAGATAGGAAGAAATTTTCAAGACCTAGGACATCACAGAAGGAAGGACTGAACTCTGTGATGGCAGATACAAGGGGTGTGCCCTGCTGTTGTCCCAGCTGACTAGAGAGCTTCCCGAAGGCAGAACCAGGAAGGGAAGCTCAGAAAGAGCCTAGTGGAGCTGAGGAAACAGATCTAGGAGCCTGGAAAATCTAAAATGGCTGGAGTTTGTGGATCACATTCCCAGAGAGGAGAGACCTACACAGAGAGAAGCCGGCCATCTCAGCGGTGCCCTGTGGGAAAAGCTGGTCAGCACATCGTGTGAGGAGGCCGCCTGAAAGGATTAGAGGAAACGATGGAGCTCACACAGGGGCAAGAATAGTTTGTTCTCACCAGTAAGAGGAAAAAACCTCATAGCTGATGCAACCCTGAGTCTAGTACTCAGAAGTCTTTGCCACAGTAATGGAAAAAATTAGCCCCATTCTAAACTCTTGTCTGGTTCTGCCTAAGTAACTTAAAAAAGTAAGACCTGAAAGAGTCTGTTTCCAAATAACTTAACCCATTCTAGGAACAAAGCCCAAGAGTCTAAGAAAACAAAAATACCCAGGCCCCAGTAAGGCAAAATTCACAATGGAATACCAGAAAAATGTAAACCAATCTGCAGTGACAGATCCCTAGTTGCCTGAGGGAGTGGTGGTGACTGGGAGGGTTGGAAGTAGCAAGGCCCTCTTTGTGGAGGGATCTGCTTTACTGTCAGTGGATTTTAGTCTCATCCACAAAATACTTCCCCAGTCACATCTAAGCTCATACTTGATCAAACTGGGTACCAAAACCTAGCTAAATTGACCCCTAAAAATTAACCATCACAGAGCTCTTTATCTCAAATATGGAAACTAAGGCAGAGTATGGCAAACTAAGGCAAACACTTGACAAGATATTAAGCTCTAGAACACGGTGCCAGACCAGCCAGGTAACTTTTATACCTTGGTAATTATTTTATATTTTTTAGTTCTGCATCCAACATAAAACTGTCTTTAGACCAGAACCAAGATGAACATCTGTAAGGTAAACTGCCAAAGGTTCTTGCAAACTGCTCTATGTTGGGGAGAATGGAGCAGGCCAACATGGTCAGGCCCGCACCTAGAGATGGCAGACTTTGGCTTGGTACCAAGAAACCTTTCCTAACTGGGGTTCCCAACTGTGGGCCAGGGGCCTGGGACACCTGGAGGGAAGCGACTACAGCTGAGGAAGAGGTTCCATCATCCACTCACTGAGAGTGGAACCAGGGACCAGAAGGTCTATGAGTTCTGGGAACCCTAGATTCTGAAATGTTGCTCATAGTTAATTGCGCCCCTCAGAAAAGTCCCTGCTTCTTCCTTCTCTCTGCACCGCTCCCCCACCCCAAAGGAAGCACCAGAAGTTGGGGCAGAACGCAAAACCTCCCTGAAGTGGAAACCATCTGTGTCCCTTTCTCACCCTTCCCCCACCAGCCCCTCTCCCCAGTCTGTCTCGCCTGGTTAATCTTCCTGGGAGGGAGCCAGTCAAACTCACCTCTGCTTCAGCCTCTTTTCACACCCCACCTCATCCTCCGCATCTACCCCCCACAGAGCCCCAGGGGGCCCAGCGGACGCACCATCATCCTGGACAGGTCATGGGTCGCCAACCGCCTCTCTTCTGTGCCCACACCCATTAATCATCTCTTCCTGGTGCTTTGCATGGCAGCCTCCCGCACTTGGCTGCTCAGGGGAGTTTTCTGATTTCATCATTTCAATTAACCTTGGCCTCTTGGGTCACTCTGGATTCCCCTGACACCCCGCCACAAACCTGGCCTCTGAAGCCTGCCAGCCTGTATTCCGCAAGTCCTGTCTTTTCACAAGCCTTCCCTTCCCGTCATCCAGACAGGCACCGTCATGCAAGGGATGGAAAGACAGACAGCCATGGCAGGTCTCTTAAAGTTCTGGTGCATGTGAGAGCTGCAGAGATCCTAAAAGATTGTCTAGTCTGCTCTTGTCCATCCTCCTTCTCCCCCATTTCCCAGATGGAGAAATTAAGGCGGGATGAGGGGAAAAGCTTGCCCATAATCACACCTCAAGTCTGAGGCAGAGAAAGAACCAGCTTTGGTCTTGGGACCCTCCCTGTCAACCCCCTCTGCCCCCCACTGCCCCCTTCTGCCCTGCCTTGTCAGCAGAAAACACTTTCTCTGAAAACACCAAGTCAGGAATGAGTGGGAAATGTATTTGGTGTTCAAATACTGAATGTCAACAGCCTATTCCCTCCAGGCATGCTCTGCTCAGGTGGTTTGCTTGAAGTTCTGGGCACTGCCATGTGTTGGGCTGTGGCCTGGGAGTCAGGGGGCCAGAGGGAGAAGAGACCTACCCCCAAGCCAGCTGACCCGCAGTCCCGCTTTTAGCTCAAGGAACTGAGCATCACCCAGAGTCATCAAAAGAGCCAGGAAAGAGTCAAAGGAACAAGAAGATAAAGAAACCAGACCTGGGGAAAGGGAGAAAATGGGGGAAGAAACAGGAACAGTAGCAGATCCAGAGAAGAGAGGAGACAGCTGGGAGACTTGAAGTTGCCTGACCATCGGGGGCCAGCACCTGCTATGAGAGATTGTCTCGGTGGTCCCATGCAAAGACTCTGTCAAGAAAGCTGGACCTCCCTGCTAGTGCAACGTGTTGCGTCTCAGCACTATGAAGCTGCCCGCAGCCACTGCAGCATGAGTTTGACACCCGGCCAGGGAGATTCCCACGTGGCGCAGCAGACCTCTGCTGCTTCACCTGCTGCTCCCCTCAGCAGTGTATTTCAGTAGATCCACCTGTTCTGCTCCCCACTCTGTCTCTGGTGAAACCTCTCACCCCCCACACCTCTGGCCTACACCCCAGTTCTTGTTTGCATAAATAAATAAATCTTTTGAAAACAAAAGCAGAAAGCTGCCTTCTTCAACCTGGAGAACCTTCAGAAATGATAGTGTCTAGAACCCCCTCTGGAACCCCTGGGGAAACAGGCCAGGGAGGGGCTCCTGTCCCACCCCGTGTTAGGGCAGAGTCAGGCCAGGTGCCCAGAGCCCTGCATCCCCTGTGCGAGGAGGACCCGGGAGCCCGGTTTGGAGGAGGCCCGAAGCTGGGGACACCATGGCGGGTGTTGTGCTTTCTCAAGAGGCTCGTGAGGCAGAAACATCACAAAGGAAAGTGGGGGGTCTGGCGAGACAGGAAGTTGGAACAAACTGATGTGGTTGTGATGGAGAAAGAGGGCTATGAAAGTGAAATCTGCGCTTGTGAAGCAGGAAACTGAAAATGCGCTCTCCGTCCCATGCAAATGATCTGGCCTCTCCTCCTGCACCTGCAGCAGCTCGCAACACACACAGCTCCGGGGTCCGGGGGGCTCGGGTGCCCGCGGCCGCCGGGGAGAGCAGGAGCAGAGAAGGCCTCACACACCCCGGCCCGGGAGGGGCATGTGGAGACACCCAGGCTCCATCCACAGGGGGGCCGCTGGCCTCAGAGGTGACCCCACTGGGGCTGCTCTTCTCAGCACTCAGGCCCTTCCCCGGGTAGCTCTGGATTTCCTGTTCTATTTGCCTCCTGCCACTGCCCCTTCATTCCACCCTCACCCTTGTGAGAATTTACTCATCCTCTGTCTCCTGCCGGAAGTGCCTGCCTTCCTTTGCTTCCACCAATCCTGTCAGCCTGGTCAGAAATCCCCAGGGAAAATTCCCTTGCGCTCCAGCAGCCTTAGTGTCTCTCTGCCATGCTCCAAACCCTGCGCTTCCTCATCCTGCCCTTTCTGCTGGGTTTTGGCTATTAACACTCTCATTCTCCGCAGGTGGGCAGGGAGGCCCTGGAGGCAGGTACCATTTTGCATCATCTTTGTATCTGCTAACCCAAGCCTGTGCGTGCCCCCAGCCAAGGACTAGGGATGGCGGGCATCTGGCACGCATGCCACTAGCATCCAGCCACAGTCCAGGGCAGACACTGCCAATCAGTCATGATCTCCATTTGCTTGGAGGCCCATCAACTGCCTGGCACCAAGGTTGGCTCTCCTGCTGAAACAGAACCAGTGACTGTCCCTGGGATGGGGCAGTCGGACCCCGGCTGGAGGCTTTGGCCCCTCCCAGATTTGGCTCCAACATGGCCTGTGCGCTCTGATTCCCCAGGGACACCGATGCCAACTTCCTCGCACCATTCTCTCCCTTCCTACAGCATCTAGGGAGGAAATGCAGACCCTTCCTCAGTGCACACACCAGCACACACAGCTCACACGCAAGCACATTCCCGCTCACCCACATGGACGTTCGGATGCTCTCACACCTACAACGCCCATACATCACACATGCATGCAGGCAAACCGACTCAAACTCACGTGCTCACATACAGAGACACGCATCCACACATCACCCATGCACATGTGTGTCACGCTTGTGCATGCTCCTGCACGCCCACAGTCACACAAATAGACGCAAATAGACACTTCCATTGAACATTTCATGAGTTTGGGGTGAATCAGTGAAGATTTTGGAGCACAGTCTCCCACAGTCCTGTGTTTCCCTCTGCCCACTCTCTCCTTCTCCCTGTCTCCTCCCTTCATTCCAGCACTACCTCATCCCATAGTCACATTTTTGCCCCCGTTTTATAGAGTCGTTCTGCTGCCCACTGCATCACCAGGGCTGCAGGGATGTATTCAGGATTTGACTCTGCAGCAAATGCACACATCAGAGACGACCATTTTCCAATTGCTATCACAATAGGTTGGGTCACATGTACTTGAACTTGATGTAAATGGAATTATCCACTATGGACTCTTTTGTCTCTTTTCTTTAGCTCAGTGTGTCTGTGAGATTCAGCCATGGGTACAACCTTTTAAAGCTTTGCTTCAAATACTGAGAGTTGGGACGCTGAAGTTGGAGGAGCCCAAACTGAACACAACAATTTCCTAATCACCTCACCACAGAAGCAGGGCTCTTGTGAAAATTAGCTTTGATCCTCTTCTTTTAAAAGCTTACACAGAACATAAACCTCAAGGACCACAATGTATAGCAAGGACCCCCCCACCACCACCTGCACTGAGCATCAAGAATCTCACTCCAGCCCACGACTTAAGAGACTCTATTAATCCCGGCCTGGATTTTCTATGCCCACTGGTTTTCCATTTTGTTTTTTAATTTTTACTCTAAGGACTTAATTCTAACAAAAGAGTCAAATTACTGCCATGCTTTAAAATGAACTTGTTTAGGGGAGTTAAAAACAGGCTTTAGAATATGGAGCTTTAATTAACTTTGGGAGATGGTAATTAAACAGCCTCTGTGCCCTGTCTCATGCTTTGCAAAGGCAAGGAAGAGAGGCCAGAGACGAGACTTTGGCAAAACAATGGAACCAACTGAAGAGTTTTAAAGCTCCCTCTCCCTAGGCAGCACCCCCAGACCAATGGCATTGGGGTGTGTTGGATTGGGGCCCAGACACCAGGATAGTTTTCAAGCTCTGAGTATGGAAGGTTGATAATCTCCGCTGTAGACTGATAACTGCCAGCAGTGATGGGCTGAGAGGGGAGACAGGAAACGGGTGAGACAGCGAGATCTTCTCATCAAAATATGGTGAGCTACGGAAAGAACCAGGGGGGGCACAGCCAGGCCAGGTGACACTGAGGGAAAATTCTAGCCCCTAAGGAAGAGTTCAGCTATGGGCCAAACTGTGTCCACCTCAATTCATATGTTGACATCAAAATCATCAGTGCCTCAGAACGGGACTATATTTGGGGAGAGGACATCTTAAAAAGACAATTAAGTTAATATGAAGCTATCCAGGTCTTAATCCAGTCTGACTGGAGTCCTCATAAGAAAAGCAGATGGGGATGAAGGGACAGCAGCTCACAGGCGCAGAGGGATGACCCGGAGAAGAGGCTGCAACTGCGGAGAGACCAGGGGACTCCGGCCCCACCCGCATGCTGACCTCAGACTGCTACCTGCCGCAACTGTCAGTTGCTGTGATTTCTCCCACCCACCCGGTCTGCGAAGCTCTGTTCGGGCAGCCTGGGCCGACAGTACAAGTTCCTTTTCAGCTCTTTACTCACATGCGTAAGGGGCCTCCCAGGGGTCCGACCTCTGACCAGAATCTCCATCTCTAGGGCTTTTCCCTACAAATCCATCAGGTATGTGCTTATAGAATGATCTGCTAACATGTCCTTGGATATTCTTTGTAGACGTTCAGAATGTCCAAGAATGGGAAGACAGGGGAGTAAATGAGCCATCGGTTCAGCTGAGCACGAAGTCACTAGTTCACATGCTTTCAGCATGACGCTATGCAGAAAGGTATCAACCTTGACCTTGATCAAGAACCTCATCCTGAGATCTCCTAACCCTACCCAAGACCCTGCACATTCGTCTACTTTCTTTGGCCTCCAAAGTCTTAAGTTAAAAAACAGGTAGAGTCCCCCCCGCATCCCCAACACACATGGACCCACAGAATCTTCTAGCTTTTGAGTCTGTGGCTCGACCTGGCCATGTGTACATGTATAAATATGAAAAAATATATCAAACTATAACCTTACTCTATTCTACGTAAGTTATATATCCGTATTTTAAAGGGTTATAACAGGCAGCATAAAAAGGCTGGAAATTGCGGTGACGGACGTGCGGGTGACTCGTGCCGGCCTTGTGGCACTGGGCGGCATCGGACCCGAGGCTGAGTTCTGACTTGGATCGGAAGCATGGAGTCTGGGAAGGCTTCCCCGGAGAGGCAGTTCTTGAACCAAGGCGAAGGCAGCATGATAGAGACAGACAGGTGTTTCAGACCTGCTGGCCCAGCGGCTGCAAGGCTGGCCGAGGAGGACGCGCTCAGGTGAGAGGGCTGCCGCAGGCCGTGAGCTGGTTGGGAGAGGACGAGCCGCCAGCCGCAGATGGCGTCTGCTGTGCTGATTCAAAATGATCCCGGTGAAGGGCCACCTGTGTTGTCAACGACCCCAGAGAGGGGGCGAGACATCTGTGAAGGCTGCAGGGTGCAGAGGAGAGGGGTGGGTGGAGTTGGAGCTCAGGGGTCCGGATAATGTGGCCAAAGCCCCAAGTCCCTCAACTTTGGGATACAGGTGGGCGGGTAGGTGAGCCAGGCACTAACTAGTGAGGACTTTCTGTGTGTCTGTGTGTGTATGGGGGTGGGGGACAGTAATAGTGAGGGGCAGAAGTAGGTAGACTGGGTGTCCTGGGATGGGGTGAGGGGAATTCAGGACAAGGTCTTGGGTTGCAGACTTGAGCCCGGGCTGGCTCAGATAGTCTTAGCTGATCAGACTGGAAGCTTCTTAAAGCTTCCTGCCTTATTTTATTGTGTTTTATAATCACCTTTTGGTGTCCTCCTCCCACCATCACCCCAGTTTACAGATGGAACATTGAGGCCCAGAGAAAGGAAGAGAATTGAGAGGGAAGGGGAATATGGGTGGGATAAGTGATGTAAACCAAGCACATACGGGGCCTAACCACTGTCCCGGCTCAGCCTTGCCCAGCAGTTCCTTTCAGGCTTAATGGAGAGCAGCCTAGACCAGGTGGACTTCAGAGGGGGTCTCGCAGCTGGTCATTTCAGGAATAAGACAGAAATGCTCCTAGTGAATTTGCACAGATCGGCAGCGGTTCCTTCTGAATTTCTCTGGGGTATTTTGGTTGGAGTTTTACTTGTTAATTATCCAGATTAGCTTTAGGTGAATTCCCATATTTAAAGGGTTTCCATTTTATGATATCAGCTGTCAAAGTGGAAGTGGAAGTGTGTTGGGCTTGCCCACCAGCTGGTGTGCTTAATAGGCAAAGGACAATGGGGTTCCCCCAGCACTTTGCGCATTGGTGTGCTTTCTTTCAGAACAAGCACTAAATGCACACTGATATACATTTTTTATAAAATGAAAATAAAACTTCATATAGACGTGCATATTGGTATTTGGGAACATGCACATGTATATAAAGATATGTGTCTTTGTATGTTCCTGGAAAAATATCTGAAGAGGACATACCAAACTGTTCCTCTTGCTTATCTCTAGGAAGTGGGTTTGCTCTCCTGTGAAGGAGTATTTGAATGTACTGCAAACTGTGCATGTTCTGTGTTTCAGAAGAAATGTCCTAGGCTTGCATCTCTCTTCTTCCTGGCTGAACCTGCCTCTCTCCCCCAGCACTGGCCTTGACCAGGACACAGGGCAAAATGGGAAAACATTTTGTTAAATGAAGCACAAACCTAAGTGTGCAAGGGAACCAGCTCCCTGTGGGCAGCTGAGTGGGTAGGCACAGGTGCTGCTGAGGCCATCCCAAGTCTCCACTGAAGCTTCTTCCAAGCTGAGTCAAATCTTTTCAACCAACACAAGCCTCTCGGGGCAGCCTCCCCTCACCTGACTGAAGCTCCTGTAACCAGTCAAGCCTCTCCTCTCAGCTGGCCCAGCCTCTCCAGGCAGCTTCTCTCCAACCACCCTCAAACTGAGTCAAACTTCTGTTTACAACCCCCTCAGGGCACCTGCCTTCCAAATCTGATTGGTCCATTTTCCAAACCAGCTGTTTCCAATACTTAACTGGTGCCAGTTCACACTTGAACCTAATTATGGCTGGTGGGAGCTCGGACCTGGTTTATTTTCAAAACCAGCTCAGGATTCAAAACCAAAACCCCAATAGTGCGTCCAGCCTGCCCTGCACTCTCCTGCAGGAGCTGGGCAGGTTAGCTCTGCTGTGTCTGAATGGCATTGCCCGGGTTCAAACCTGCCCCGCATGTCTCCAAAACTGCCATTTTTTTCTGTTGTTTTTTTTTTCCCCCTAAAATCCGAACATGGTTGCACCAGGGATAGCCCTCAAACCAAGTTGACGTGGCATAGCCCAGGCTGATGCCACTCAGCTGAGGGCTGCTACTACATTGCCACTGTTCACTTGTGCATCTACCATCCCTGGAGAAGGGTACGTCCGGCTCGCCCACAGATCCTGGGAGGTGAGAGCCTTGTCACGCCAAGCTGCTCCTCCAGTTTGCGGACTCAGGTACAAGCTGCGCTGAGGTCCATGGAGCTATAGCACCATGAGAACTGTCTGCTGTGGGAGGCCCCTGAACAAAGCCAGGGGTCCTTAAGAAAGCTGCTGGAGTTGGTGGTCACCTGGACGTGTGGGTAAGACTGGGATTGGGGGTGGCACGGTTCATAGGGGACCCAGGACTTTGGCTCTCAGTGGTTGAAGGTCCAGTGCCTGGGAGAGACGGAGATTCCAGGAGGAGGACAGGAAGTGACCCCCACATTAGACTGAAGCCAGCAACTCTTCCTTCCCGACCCTTTCTTTCTCCTTGTTTCCAGTGGACACCAGGGCCTGTGCGTGTGTGTCAGGATAAGTCCCCGGAGAATGAACCACTGAGCAAGCTGACTCACATCTCCAACACACTCCGAGGCCTGGGCTCTGTGTTCATGGTTCCTCCATCACAGGCCCCTAGGACAAGGGGGTGAGGCAGACTTCCCAGCCCAGGGCCCCTCAGTAGAGGCCCCGAAGATTTCCCAGGGCTTCCTGCGGAGAGGCAGCCTATTCTTACTTTCATCTACTTAAAATATCAATATTGGCATCAGTGAAACCACCCGAAATATTTACTCCTTCATTTCCAGCTAGACAAGTGGAACTCAATTTGCATTGGATAATTATTTTCAATTAAGTGATAACAATCTTGTTTCGTGCAAAAATAATCTTGTCCAAAGGCCAAACAGTTTATCCCACGCAAGAAACAAGGCTGCAGTGGCAGGAGGAGGCCTGTCCACATACTCTTCATGTGGGGGGAGGGATATCCCCGCTGAGCTCCCTGGAGGCACATCTCACCCCACGTGCCAGTTGGGACTGTTGACCTGGAGCTGGGAGCCACTCTCTTGTGCTCTGAACTAAGAAGAGAGCACGTACTGACAGCTGCCGGGTGCAGGAAGCAGCATCGTGTGCAGAGAAGGGCCCAGGACAGATGCCAGAGACCTGAGTTCCAGTAGCTCTGTGTCCCTGGCAATCACCTCCCGATTGGGCCTCAGGATCCCCCCTCTGTTTAGGAACTTTTCCGGCTCAGGTGTTCTTTCTGGGAGTGTGTCCAGAACAAGCCAGGTCTAGAGCCAGTTTTTCTCTAAGGGAACTGGCCCAGCCAAGCCCCACTTGCTGGGTATTGTAAGCGCAGCTGAGATAAAGATTTACGCCCAGCAAGCAGAGGGAGGAGGGTCTGAGTTCTGAAGCCTCATTCAGGAGCAACTTGTTCAAGCCTGCTCATATGTTCAAGAGCAGAGAGCTCCCAGCCAGGCCTTCCAGGAGCTGCAGTGCTGAATCCTACAAGCTCAGAGATGAGCTAAACTGTGAGACACATGCTCTCACACCTCCAGCCACAAAGTTTCTCATGTCCTGCCTTTACACATCAGCCCTAGTGGCAGACCTGTCTGAAAGGTTTCCCTGTCCTGGGCCTCCCAGGTGGTCTCTCCTGTCCACCCACCCAGCTGACCTCAATCACTGGCCAGTCAGGCCTCACTGTCAGGTTTATTTGGCTGTGTGGACAACACTGCCTGGCTAGGCCCACCTTTCCCCACACCTTCTGCTACCCCAGCCCCACACGATGGCCACAACCTGCCCTTTCTTTTCGTTCACTGCTATGTGGCACGTCTCACATCTCTCTTCATGGAGTCAAATGGGCCGGGAAATCCTCCTGTTTCATGGTGAGGTCGTACTCCCTGCACTTGACTGTATCTGACTTTCCTTTACCATTTTCTGTGCTGTTGTGCGCCTGCCCACACACCTGTTGCTTCAGCAACCTCGAAGTGATAAAGAAAAAACAACGGGTCTTAGGGCAGGCTGTAGATGCAGGATGCTGCCAAGAGCAAGACCCTGGCCCTTTGATTGACAGAGAAGCTACGGTCAAACTGAATGCTGGGTTTGGGGCTTTAGGGTGGGTGAGTCCAAATATGTACACTCGACTCCCACCCATGGCTCCAATCTTATTAACAAGGCGTTCCACTGATCAGTCCCTGGGGCAAAGCGTATCAGTCACCGGTCCCTGGGGGTGTTCACAGTTGAGATGTGTACTTATTGCCCCAGGGCGATCAAGCATCCTGCTCTTGTTTAACTTGAAAGGAGCCTTTATGCTACACCCACACCCACCTACCAACTCTCAGGGAACATCTCCCACCCTTGCCTCATGGTTCATCCTCATGCTGCGTTTTCATTGTAAGTCTGAAGGCAGGTACATTCATAGCTGTGCACCGAGAAATGTGTGTGAAAAGTCTTTTTCACTTTCACTTTTACATACTTTTAATCATACTTGAACTTGATTAGATTTGTCAAAACAAACAAAAAAAACAGCAAAACCTGCCAGGAACCGCTTCCCGAAGCAGAGATGCTGCGGCTGAGCTCCAACTCCATGCAGGCTGGGCCAGCCCCCTGCAGGCCCCACTGTCCTCCTACCCTCACCCAAACCCACACCCCACTGCCCCCCATCCCCAGTATCCCCTCCAGGGAGCCTCAGGAGGCCTGGGAGCAATTTAGGAGAAAGAGAGGGCAGCTGCGACAGTGTATGCAGGGCTGTTTTTACACAACACTCAGCCCTGGAGAGGGAGAGAGGTGTTTGCAGCTTTTGTCTGGTGGATAAGGCGGAGAGAGCAGTGGGTAGTGTCTTTGATATGTAACAAATGTGAATTATTTTTCTGAAAATATTTAATTGGAAGAATGCTTACAGTATATGCTGCTGATTGAAAATGAAAATTACAATACACATAATTCCATTCTTGGGAAGGAAAAAACCAAACTACCTCCCTGCTCGTCCTCCTATTACTCATATAGAAGAAAATGAGGGTTGAGGTGGACCAAGCAAAAAACCAGTGTGAATTTTTGTGCTTGAAATAGTTGATGCTTCAGGAGAGTGTGACAAAGCAAACACCAACATTGGGTTTTGTGATTCAAAGAAACCAAAGATTTAAAAAAAAAAACAAAACTCAATTTTGAGTATCTGATACTCCCCACCCAGCCAAAATGCCCCCACACTGGAGGACTGGAGGTGGCTGGCGGCCAGCCATCAAGAGCAGGGGTGGGGCTTCTACTCAGAAAGAGCCACTCTCCCTCCCTCCCTGCCCTCACCCTACCTCCCAAGTGTAAGTAGAGCTCCCCCAGGCCGGAGGAAGGAAAAACAATGGAGGGGAGGTCAGAAAGGTGAGGCTTCTGCTCAGGGACCCTGCCCCAACCCTCACTTGGGACTTGGCCTGGCAGAGAGGCCGACAGGAGTCCCTGAGCGGTGCCTGCTGGCTGGAGACAGAGGGCAGCCGGTCTCAGCAGCAGGCAGGAGCAGCAGGTTAGACGCCTGTGTGGAATGTCTGGGCAAACCCACCAGTCTTAGAGGACATGCAGGAGAGCCCAAGGCCCCCCACGTGCCTAAGAGGGAGCCAGGCTCTGGCCCGTTCCCACACCACATCCTGCTGCCCCGCTGCCTTTCCAGCCACAGGCGAACTCCTGAGAGCTCCTTCTGAGGAGCACCGCCCGTGTCCACTGGCGAGTTACTGCCCTTCCGCGCTGGGAGTGACGTTCTTGTGTTCTCAGATGAGGAAACCGCAGCTCCGGGGGGCTGACATTCAGTCAGGTCACACAGCGTGGTCCACTGTTGTTGGTTTCAGCTGACGTTCAGCACTCACGTTCTTTACTCAGTGGAGACAGAAAGAGCCAAGGTGGCAGTGCCACGTGGTGTGCCCTTGGCAGGCCTGGCCACAGCACTGGGCAGGAGGAAAGAAAGGAGACCCCACCAGAGCCCCCATATCTCTTAAGTACAATTGCTGCATTCAAATTAGACAGTGCAATCTCCATGAATAAGATTACAGCTCCCAAAGGGATCATGCCAATTTAAAAGTGTAAGAGTCCATTAATGGGCCGGGCTGGCTTTTAGAATTTAGCACCAGTGTCATTGTGGTTCTGCTATCATGATAACAGACTCTGGAGGCAAATGTGGGCACAGCCACCTGGGGAACCCTGGCCTCCAAGGCTTGGGGCCTCAGGATGGCTGGGTGCCAAGGACCAGGGTGCCCAAGAAGCTCAGCCCTACCATCCTGAGCCTCCCTCCACCCAAGATGGTCAGACGCCCTTCCCTGGTTCCCAAGCCCGGTTATCCAGCTGAGGGACCATGACAAATGCTGCAAGTAGGGTTCCAGAAGCAGGTCTGGACACAGAGGGAGCTCAGCAGCAGGCTCCCTAAGGAAGAGGAAAGGGCAGGAGGCCTGGGCGGAGGGGAAGTTTGAGCTGCCAGGAAGATTGGCATTGTTGGGCAACCCGGACGCTACCATGACCTGTGAGAGGTGCCTCTGTAGCCCCACTTAGGTCAGTTGCTGGGTATGGGCTGCCCCGGAACGGGGTGCCCTTGGACTGAGAGTCTCTGTGGTTGAGGCCATCGCAAAGTGACCCTGCCCCACCTACCATGCAGCGACCTTCTCCCTTCACCTCTCTCCCTTGCTCCCCTCCAGCCTCCAGCCACCAGGTGAGTGACGTAGCGGCTTGTTTAACACGTGGGTAGGTGGAATCCTCCAAAGGAGACTTGATGGGCCCATTGCCACCTCCAATTTGGCAGTCCCATGTGTCATCAGCCTGCACTTTGTTTTATGGAAAGCACTTTTTATAAAAGTATTGAGACTGTCAGAGGAAATTTGAAGAAAAGAGGAGAAATAAAATTAGCCCCTCCACTCCTTAACAGCATCCCTGAGATATTGTATATGATCCCATCCAGCATTTTCCATGGATGGGTGCCACCGCTGTGTATCTTTCCTCCGTATTTGTGGTGATCATGCTGTTCCTGCATATTTTTATCCTGCTTTTCTACATGTTGCTCTTTCCCCCCTCACTCATACCCCTGTATCCATCAGCTATTGTTGAATAACATTCCAACTCACAATTCATGGTTTAAAAAACAAGATTTATCCTTGCCCAAGAATCTATAGTCAAGTGTGCAGTTCTATTGGTCTGTGCCAGGCTCAGTGGTCTTATGCATCTGTAGTCAGCCTGGTTGGTTCTGATGGGTCAGCTGCTTGGTTCCGATGGCCACATTCTCAGCGTATGGCTGGCTGTCACCAGGGCAACGGGGTGACAGTGCCACCGGTCTCAATCTCCATCTCATTCTATTGGTCGAAGCAAGTCACAAGAGCAGTCCGGGGCCAGGTGGGAGGGATTACAAATTTCAGGATCAAGGGCAGGGATACAGGGAGGCCAGTCACTGCCATCGGTCTCCCCTGCTAATCTTCATGGCTGCCATTTGTACTAGCAGCCGAGTTTTTCATAGATGCACGTTTTTGTAGATGTGCCATGAACTGGGGTTGTACCGCACTTGTTTGAAATTTTTCTCTAACACTTAAGTGAACAATTTGGTTAAGTCTTAATCCTTAAGGTCAAGGACAGCATCATTTTTCCTCCCTAATCAAAAAAGGTTAAGTAAGAGCCAGAGTCCCCCAGACCCCTTAACATCACTTCCTACAGACCCCCAAAACTCCTCCCCTGACCTAATTCAGATGTGTCCACCTGGGCTCTCAGGTCAAGGCCTGGCTGTTGAAATCACTTTCAAGAGTCCCTGTCCTTCCCTGGGGATAAGTTTCCCCATCTAGAAAATGAAAGGGCTGGACAAGAGCAGCCTTTCTTCAATGAGGTTACTCAGGTCTAACAGGAATGAAGAAAAACCTTCTTAAATGTATGTTTAGTCATAAGAAACACACAAGGCACATTATATGATCCTTTCGAGAATTTTTTTAAAGTATCATTACATTATAGCGTGATCTCAGTTTCAGGTGTGCATCATAGAACATACATTACGTTCACTCAAAGCCCAATTCTATCCTTCACCAGACAGTTGTCCCCTTTGTTCTGACTTACCCATCCCAACCCCTCCCTAGTTAACCACTAATTGGTCTCCTAGGCTTCCCTCACTCATCTTGTCCTGCAGAAATGGTGTCACGTGCAGAGCAGAGAGCATGGGGAGCAGAGGGGCCCACAGGCACGCGCGGGGGATGTTAGCCATGTCTGTCCAGACCAGGCAGCCATCAGAAGGCTGCCGACGATTGCTGGTCTCTGTTAAGTGTCTTGTCTTGTAATCTCAACATGTATTTTTGACCCTGCTTGATGTTCATTGTCTGTTAAATGCACTACAAAACTTAATTCCCTTGGTTTGTGACTGAGTGAAGGATGTTTTAAAAGAAAGGCACACACTTTCTAGCCCATGAGTCCTTGTCATTTTTAAAAAAGATACTATTTTCTAGAGCTGTTTTAGATAGACAGAAAAAGCGAGAGGAAGGAACAGAGATTTCCCACATCCCCTCTCCCCCACATCCTGTGGCAGTAGGGTATATTTTTAACCAAGGATGAACCTACATTGGCATATAATGATGCCCCAAAGCCCACTGTGTTAAGTTAGAGTCCACTCTTGGTGTTATACATCCTGTGTGAACAAATATGTAAAGACATGGATCCACTATTTCTACTACCATAAAGAGTTTTCACTGCCCCAGAAATCTTTTGTGCTTTGACTATTCGTCACTCCTTCCGTAAGGAACCACGAATCTTACACTGTCTCCTTAGTTCTGCCATTTCCAAATGTCATAAAGTTGGGGTCATACACTGAGCAGCCATATCAGATTGACTTCTTTCATGTAGGAATATGTCTTAGGTTCCACCATGTCTTTTCGCAGCTTGATGGCCCATTTCTTTTCAGCGCTGAACAATATTTTGTTGTTTGGGTGCACCAAATTTATTTATCCATTCACCCTGGTTCCATTTACTTCGTTGCTTCCAAGTTTTGACAATAATGAATAAAGCTGCTCTATACATGTGTGTGCAGCTTTTGGCCTAGAGACAAGTTATCAACTCCTTGGGGTAAATACTGAGGAGCAAATTGCTGCATTGCATGTTAAGAGTCTATTTGGTTTCCTAAGAAATTAACAAATTGTCCTCCAAAGCGGATGTAGCATCATGTAGTCATACAGCCCCATCTAGTTTGTTGCAAAGAATATTCTCCTTGTAATTGCCACAACATGATACTATAGATGAGAAGTTGACAAAATTTTTTCTGTGAAGGACCAGATAGTATTGAAGGCTTTGTAGACACATGGTTTCTGCCATGACCCCTCAACTCTGCTGCTGTAGCACGAAAGTAGCCACAGTGTATAGAGGAATGAACCTGGCTGCACGCCAATAAAACTTTATAGACACAAGTGTCATAATCTCCCTGTGTTAACATAAAACATAACATAACATAAAAATCATTCTTAGTTCTCAAGTTATACAAAAATAGGCAGCTGGCAGGATTTGGCCCATAGGTCTCAGTGTGCTAAGCCCTGGCATAGATGGTCCCTGGTCATCTCCATCCACAGGGAGACAGGGAGAGTCGGCATCTCTCCCGGACTGTGGGTTCCCAGAGCTGGAATGGCTGTCACCTGTTACAGCAGCCTTCTCCTGCCTTCACCATGAGGATCAGAGATTTGGGGCAACCTCTGGGTGGTGTACAGGCTTGTGGCTTGTCAGGGAGGGGAGGGCCTTGGGGACCACACAGCACAACCCCCTGACCGTAAACCCAGGGAACTGAGGCACTTAAGCCTGCCAATTGACGCCGGCGGTCACACACCTTAGTGACACTGGGTCCACGGGGACTGTGTGTGCTGTCCTTCCAGAAGACTTCACCAGACCACCCAGAAGGGACAAGAAGAGCCTTATTTCTGAAGCTGTAATCCTCCAGGTGCTGGCTTCACGTCTGTTGTACCCACAACACCTCCCAAATTCTGCCGAGCTGAGACAGAGAGGCAATGGCCCTCCTTCCTCCCCGTGAGGCCCAGACCTCTGCCATATGCTGTGGGCCCAGGCTCCAGGTCCCGCAGCCCCAGGCCAGCCCAGCCCATGGGCCCGGGAAGGCACCTGTGTACTCGGGTCTGTTTCACAGGCCCAGATGGCTCCAAACTCGTCTTCTCCATCTGCAAGAGATAACGGATGTGCATTTTAAAAAAGGAATAAATACATATTTAATGATTTAGTTTAAGTAACTGGGAAAATATTCATTTTCTTACAATGTTAATACATAATTAACTGATAATAAAATTAATTGGGTAAAACAGTCTAAAAATAATGCAATACTTATTACATGAGGGAATACAACTGTATCAAAAGAGGTTTAATTGTCCCAGAGACCAATGAGTCCCCAAAAGCAGTGCAGGAAAGAGGTTTTCCGCAGCCACTGGATGAAGCTCTGGGGGCGGGACTCCTGAAGCCCCTGCTACAGTGGGTGAAGGTGAAAACTACCTTTGCAACTCAACAACCAACCTGACAATGGATTTAGGGAGCATCCCAATGTCCACCCCAGCCTGCCAGCATCCCTTCACCACCAACAACTTCGAAAAAGGAAAGAAAAGGAAAAAATCCGCTATGCACATCCTGTGTTAGATTATAAGAGAAAATATGTGGAGACACCATGGACTTATTCATGTGCCTTCCCAGGGCCCATGCCAGGCTGGGCACAGCGGGAGTCTGTCTGAGTGAAGCTTTACTCTAGGAGGTCTGGTACTGGGGGGACAAAAGACCTGGATACTAAATTCCCTTAATAATTGCAAAAAAGCAGGGAGCATTCAGGGGGTGCAGTCAGAAAAGGGGGGAGGTATTCTGGGACTGGGAAGGGGAAGGCTTTGAAGTTACTGAGGAGGGGAACCCGGAAGCCTAAGCAGGCAGACAGAGATGACCTGCGGGAGACAGTAAGATTTTCTCTGGCTGAAAGAGGACCAGGGAGCGGTGAGGCTGGAGGGCAGGCTGGGGAAAGAAGGGCCACAGGTTGGAGTGGAGAGCTGCTCTGCTCCAACCACACACCCAGGCCAGTCCAGTGGACCCTGGGTCCCCTGTAGACCCTGGCTTTTATTATTCATCTCTCTTGTGAATTCAGGTGGGAAAGGTCTGCTGAGAGCCATGCCAGAATTCACAGGAGAAAGATTCTGTAATTTCTTTTAGCTCTGTGACTCTGGACAAAGTATTCAGTATTAATGCAGTTGACCATGACGTCTTCTGTGTGTGCAACTGACAGACCAAATTACCTTTCCTTATCTCCTGGAGAAAAAAAAAAGGACCATTTATTTGACATATTTCATAATCATTTCACCTGCTTGCCCCCTACTAAGGGCACCAGTGACCCAGCCCCCTCCCTCCCGCACGAGCAGGAAGCATGTCATCTAATAAAGGCCAGCTTCTAAAGAATGTTTTTAATCTTGGAAGAGTGAGCATGATTTTCTATTGTATTTTTAATACTCTATCTACTTTTTAAAAGCCCACGTTTCCCTTCATGTTAATTCTCATCTCAGCTCATCAGAGCTGGGAGGAAGCCTGGACACCCCACACTCCCGTTTCCTTCTTGGGCATTTGACAGGCCAGTGAGGAAGTGGACAGAGTCGCTCAGGATTCAGAGGTGCCTGCTTGGAAATCCCAGAAGCATTTTCTTTTTGCAGTTGTGGTAAGACATAGAGAACCTCCCATCTCAGCGATGCTTCAGTGCTCAGCTCAGAGACACGAAGCACGTTCACATGGTGCAGCTGCCCCCCCGTCCATTGTCGGAACTCTTGTCTTGCTGCAGTGAAACTCTGTCCACATTAGACACTAACTGTCCCCCAACTCCCTTACTCCTCAACCCCCACCCACAGTAACCACCATTCTACTTTCTGTCTCTCTCTCTGTTCTGGGTACTTCATATAAGTAAAATTATATTATATTTGTCTTTTTGTAACGGTCTTATCTCACTTAGCATAATATCCTCAAGGTTCATCCCTGTTGGAGCTTGTGTCTGAACTTCCTTCCTTTTTAAGACTAATAATATTCCATCGTGTGTGTATATATACACGTGTGTGTGTGTGTGTGTGTGTGTACACCACACGTTGTTCATCCTTTCATCCATTGATGGACACTATGCTGCTATGAACAGAAACATCTCTTTGAGTTGTTGCTTTCATCTCTTTGGGACATACCTAAGAAGTGAGATTGCTTAATTAGATGATATTCCGTTTTTAATTTTTTGAGCAGATGCACTTTTTCATATAGCCACCTCTTTGGTCTTCTTCTAACCCTCAAGCTGGAGGCACAGCCAGTAGTACCAGAGAGTGTGAAGGCCTGCCAGGCTCCTTAGGACTTTTCCAATGGCGGGGGAGGGACTGACTACAGGGTGGTTTGACCCTGTCTGCCAGGGTCTGTACCTGGCTTCTCAGGGTTGCTTCTGTAAATTTCAGTGTTTTCTGGGAAATACATGAAATCTTAAAATTAATTTGAAAAAGAGAAAGTAAAGCTTGTTAAAGCACTACTCCTGCAAAAGAATACAGGTTGTTCTCAGGATGAAACTTGTCAATGTTTCATATAACAGTTCGTTCCTGTGCTATTTAACCTTTTCCAGAGCTTAGGGAAAGTTTAAATCTTTCCAATTAATTTTCACACTTGAAATAACTCCAATACCAAGACTTGAAGAAAAATAAAGAGCAGAAGATAAAGTACATTTATCTAAAATCGAGAGCCAATATCATTCAAAATGATAAAATGCTAAACTCTAGAGAAATTAAGTTAGAATTAAGACAATGCCATGGTTAGGTATCAACAGTGCTAACTGCTATAACAAAAAAAAACCCCAATCACAATGGCTTAATACAATAGCAATTTATTACTTACTCTTACAAAAGCAATGAGGATTCCTGGTCAACAGGCATTGCCCATGTGGTGATTTAGGGACCCAAGCTCTTTCTACCCTCTGGTCCTGCCATCATAGAGAACCTGTGCTAGATCCTCTGATGGAAGCAAGGGAGAATTGTTTTGGAGGTCCCATACCTCATCAATTCCCACAATCTAATGGCTAGAACTCAGTCACATGGCCACACCTAACTGCAAGTAGGTATGGGAAATGTAGTCTAGTGCTGTGCCCAGCTGATTATGCAGTATTTCTTTTTTTTTTTAGATTAATTTATTTATGCATACAAGCTGGGGTACAGGCCAGAGGTGTGGGGTGGCGAGAGGGCTCACCAGAGACGGAGCGGGTAGCAGAACAGGCAGATCAGAAATACACTGCTGAGTGGAGCAGCAGGCAAGGCAGGAGAGGTCTGCCGCGCCATGTGGGATTCTCCGCGGCCGGGCGTCGAACTCGCGTCGCCGCTGCCGACAGCTCCACAGCGCAGCGCTCAACCGCTGCACCACCGGGGAGGCCCTGATTATGCAGTATTTCTTAAAGAGAATCCACAATTCTCTCTAGGACGTTCTTTAACAAGCAGCTAACATTTTCTGCGCATTTTGATATATGGCAGGCAAGCCATATCTGCCTCTGGAGCACCAGTGATTATAAACACATCCCAATTTCAGAGATTTAAAATGTAAAAAACTTAGAAGTAATGAAACACTGTATATGAATACTAGACAAAAATGATAAGAAATTCTGTATTTGTAAAACCCTATGAATGGCTTTCCTGACCACCTAAAAGTCAAAAAACATAGAAGATAGACTTAACTACATAAAATGAAGAATACCTCACATCCCAAAAGAAAATTAAAAACAGAAGTAACCACACTGGGGGTAGAGGGATTATCTGTAACATGTGTGATAGATAGAGATTTAGTAAGTTTACTATTTTAGGAGTCCTTAAAAATAAAAAGGTGAAAGAATTAACACTCCTGGATAAAAATGAGCAAAGAACTAAAACAGGAAATTAATAAAAGAAGAACTAAAAATGGTTAAATATATTAGCTATGTAAAACAATTTGGTAGTCAAAGAGATACAAAATAAAACCACAATATGATAGCTTTATTTAAACCACCAAACCCTCAGAGATCTAAAAATTGATGATGGCGTAGGCGAGGATGGGAAAATAGAGACCAGTATACTTCTGGATGGGGCAAGATTGGTGCACCATTTAGCATTGTGTGTAAGATCTTTAAATTTACTTCTAAAAACAACTGTTTAAAAACAACTGTTAATGAGGTAACATTGGTTTACAAAAAAAAAAAAATTATTAAAAAAATACCAACCTGTTAAACAACAAGATCCTGTTGCCCCAGCAATCCCACTTCTGTAATTTATCCTAAGAGAGAAAAGAGAGCTTTAAGATTTGCATATGAGACTGCTAATCATGGGTGGAGGGAAGAGTTCGGTTTTTTAGTTTTTATTTTTATCAAGATTATACATGCAGATCATTTTAAAACTTGAAAATTTTACCTGGCTTATTATGAAAATCTGTAATTCCCTGAAGCACCTTCCTCTCCATTCCCCACTCCACTTTCTCGGCCTCAGAAATATTGCTTTTAAACCTTTTGGTATACTGTATTTTCTCTAAATAACATGGTTATATTGCTACCTCTTGATTTTTCAGGTTTGGGCATTATCTAATGATAGTGGAAATGGAGGATTTCGCTCTCTCACCAACTCCCTCTGCCTACACACCCACTTCACAAAGCACATAAACACACTTTCCACATACCCCCCTCATCAGCCTCCCAATTTGGTTTATTAGTGACTCTGATTAGAGCAATATTTGGGGGTGTTTTTTTGCCTTATTATGAAAATGAATTATTTAAAAAACAAAATTTGAATTTTAGAAATCTAATGGACTTTACTCAATGATTCGTGAATCAGGCAGCATCCCATCGAGATACTGCAGAGTAGACACAAAATGGAGGGTAATTATAAACACAAAGAGGGTGGGACAAGTTTTTAGCAAAAGAAAAGATTGTTTCAGGTAGAACTACCTTCCCACAGGGGAACGCAAGGCAGTCTTGGCATGCGGATGACTTCACTGCTGCTGATTAGGAAACTCCAGATCGATTGGTTTAGGATGACCCTGGGGCATTACATATGGGTGGGTAGCCAGGATGAAGGACTCCATTTTGAGATTTTTTTTTTTTAAATAAAATCTTTGCTCAAATGAGCTGTGTAGGATACTATCTTTTTCTTTTGCACACCATTTGTTTGCCCTGGAGTTGTCAATGGACTTGTTTTTATCATTGTCTTAGTTTGCTCATTTTTTTTTAAGATTAATTTATGCATACAAGAGCTGGGGTGTAGGCCAGAGGTGTGGGGGTGGTGAGAGGATTCATCAGAGACAGAGCAGGGTAAAGAACAGGCAGATTGACTGAAATACACTGCTGAGTGGATCAGCCAGGGAAACAGAAGAGGTTTGCTGTGCCATGTGGGAAGCTCCCTGGCTGGGATTGAACTCTTTCTGCAGTGGCTGTGGACAACTTCATAGTGCTGAGATTTAAGCCATTGTGTTACAGGGCAGCCCTGATATAAATGGGGTGCCTGTCTGTGGGTTCTCACCGTGCGCTTAAAGGGACTTATAAGACTCAACTGCAGACACACACAATAAAATTAATGAAAGGGTTTATTTACAAAAAGGGAAGGGAAAAAGATAAAGAATAAATTGGTGAACACATCCTACCAGTTCCGCTGAGCTGAAATCTTAATGGCACATTTGAAAAACTGGCAACCCACAACCACGAGCAATTGCCCCCCTCCAAGCTCACAGGTTTGGTATTTAAATCCCCAAAACCATTTCTTAACTCCACCCTCAGTCCTCAGCATCCTTCCTTCGGTGATGATGGCATTCTGGGATTTGTAGTCCTAGGTGTCTTGGATCTCTCTGGCTTGAGGTGGGGGTGGGGTCCTGGGACACTCCCCTTTCCTGAGGACCATCTTCTTGCAGTTGCGTTACCAGGGAGGCCCAGTTTGCTTATTTTTTATCACCAATTTTAATATAAACTTTCTCAGAATTTTGAATATATGACTCTGCTGTGTCTGCCTTCCAGTGATGCTACTGATAATGTAACAGGGCAGGGAGAGGGGCACCCCCAAAATCCCCAGACCTGCCCTGTTCTAAATAGGTTCTGCCATCTTCTGTATCAATACAAAACATATAAGACCTTTTGTGGAAAGAAACTTTAATACAACTAGAAAAGACAGAGAAGACAAAGAATATAGTATCTAAGTCAAACACCCAATGTTATCCAAACCTTTGTAGGTAAAAGTCCACCCAAATAGGATTGGTCCAAAGCAAGGTCCAAAAGCCTGCACAAGTATGAAACAACTTTCGGCAGGGACCCATACCAAAGGGTCAGAAACATCCAGACAATTCTGGGTGTTAAAGAGCAAAATCAAAATCCAGATGAACATTGTCATAGTTTATCTCCCCACGGGTCTCTCACCCACATCTGTCTCAATCAGTCCAGGCCAGTGCAGCTGCTTGACTAGTCTCTCTGCTCCATGTGCCCCTTCTGGCTCTCCATCCTGCTTCCTTCTCCTCCTGTCCTCTGTGTTCTGTTCTGTGTCTCCTCTGTGTGCGTCCTGTCTCTCTTCTCCAGCTTCTTATATCCTGCTCAGTTCCACTCTACCTTAGGTGGGACAGGGAACCTGGGACACACCCTTTTTCCTGGGGACCACCCTGTTACAATAACTCCAACGGCATGCTGAGCTATAATCCTTTGTATACAATCTACATTTTCTCTGCAAACTTGTAGGACTTTTCTTCCATGCCAAGACCCCTGGCAGGCCTGCTGTCAGGCCCTCGTCAAGCCTCTACCACAGATCAGGCTTGGCTTCTTTGTCATGTTTGGGGCTGGCTTTCTTGAAGCTTAAGTTCACCTACTTTCCAACTTTAAAATGCTGTTGCTGATCCCTCTTCTATCATTCTCCCCTCCTTGGGGCCTTTTTCTTTATTGGTCTACCTAAGTTTGGTGCAAAGTGCCACTGCAGTAAGATCAGACCTCAGGAGTCCCTGAGGAGGAGCTCTGACTAGACAGCCTCTTTCCCAGTCCTCCCCAGTGCAGCCTGGAGGCAAATACCTGAAGAGTATGTTAATGACCTAAGTGTCCAATATGAAAAGTTGAAAAAAATACAGTAACCCTCCCCCAAAGCAATATGTGAAAAGATATGCTAAAAACAAAATAGAAACAAATGAAGTAGAAGACAAAAATGCAATGGAGAAGACCAACAAAGCCAAGACTTGATTCTTTGAAAAAACAAAACAGACAAATCTCTTGGGAAAATGATCAAGGGAAAAAAATAAAGATACAAATAAATAATATAAATGAAAAGGACAATATAACCATAGTTAGAACAAGCTTAGAAGAGATGATAAAAACAGTCAACTACTTGGTGATTTCATGCAATTATATTTGAAAACAAAGAGTATATTAAAAAAAGACATGAAAATGTTATTAGTAGCTTTATGCCAGCTAATTTGAAGTATTAATAACAACAGATACTTTCTTGTCAAAACTGGGAAAAATATTCTGAATAATCCTAAAACTTTTAAAGAAATTGAAGCACGAATTAAAACCCTTCCTACAAAGAAAACTCAAGGCCTACGTGGTTTTACAGGTACATTCTAACAATGATGTCAATTGATGGAGTGTTGACGGAGAGTGGGGTTCTTGGGTTCACTCTGGGAAAGGTTTCACCAGAGGTCCCCTTTCAGCGGCACATGGCGAGTTTCTCCAGGACACAGAGTCGTCGAATATATTTGAAGAACAAGTTTACTGAAGGAGACAGAAGAGCAGGGAGCACTTGCATAGGCACGAGTGGGCAGGAAGAGCTGCCCTGAGAGGTACAGGCCCACTAAGAGGGGCCTGCATGGTTACAGGCAGGCAGCCTTGAGGAGAGCTGTCCTGCTGAGGGAAGTCAGTGAAGATAAGTCCCGGCATGGTACAGATCACGGGCAGGTAGGAAGGCCGCTGCCCTGCAGAGGGACAGAGAGTTGGTGGGAAAGAAGCACCTGATAGTCACAGGTGGGCAGACAGGAGAGCTGCTGCTAGCCGCAGAGATCGCACTGATAGTTTTCTCTTAGGGAGGGCCTCACACCTTCTGGGAGTGGCTTGTTTGTTGTTAATCAGGATTAGAAAGGGGCCAGAGACTGTCCTGACACTCCTTACACACCCTAAAGCCTCTTATACCTACTTGAGGTGCTTATGTTGATCCCTTCTACCCCCACCTCCTGTGTGATTCTAATCTTGTGATCCTATCTCCTCCATCAAAGACATTTGAAGGACTAGATAATTCCAATCTTAAATAAATTCCTTGAGGGAAAAGAAAAATAAGGAATACTTCCAAATTCATGGTTTTTTGTTTTGTTTTGTTTTGTTATTCTTTGTATCTTTTACATCTCGAATGGTTTTACTTATATTGTTATGGCAACTTTCCTAGAGAAATCAGGTGGCACTCAGAGAGGTGGAGAGAGAGGGATTTAATTTTCACACCGGTGGGCCCAATGGGATAACTCGCAAAAATCTGAGCCCCGAATTACAGGAATTGCAGGTTTTTATACAGTTTGTATAAGGAAACTTACCTACCCCATCCATCATAAACTTTATAGTTTAGGAAGGGGGTCAAGGTAACCATAGCTACTATTGTGGACAAGCAGCACAGCACAGAGACTTTCCCAGCAGCTTTCCACCCCAGCAAGCAGCAGTATCCAAGCAGTGAACTTAGCAACTTTAGCAACTTTCATTTCCAAGCAGCAAACTTATGAACTTCCTACTTCAATAACAGGAATCTAGAGATACCAAATTCATGTTTTGAAACCAGTATAATCTTAATACCAAAATTAGACAGTGAAAGCATCAGAAAGGAAAAATACAGGCCCATTTCACTAATCAAAATATGTGACAATTCTAAGGAAAATATTATTAAAATAATTCAACTGTGTGTAAAAAAGATAATATACCAAAACCAAGTTTTGTAAGTCCTAGGAATACAACAGTGGCTTGATATTAGAATATTTATACTTGTCAGTTATATTTAATAAATATAAATTTAGCAGATTAAAGACAAGTCACGTGATGAACTAAGTAACCACAGAAAAGATATTTGGTAAAAGTATGTAGTGATTGTTCATAAACCTCTAAAGAGACTTGAAATACAAGGGAATTTCCTTATCTTAACACAGGATTTCTGGAAAAACACATAAAGGAAGCATTACTTACATGGGAGCAAAAGAAACATTTCTTTTAAAATCAAAAAAAGGTAAGGATGGTCATTCTTACCTTTTTTTATTCAACATACTTTTGAATTTATTTTTCTTAGTGGCGGAAGTTTTTAAATTAATAAACGAATTAATGGCACACATTTGAAAAGAGATAAGCTGTCATCATTTACAGATGAAATGAGTGTCTAGCTAGAAAACACAAAGTAATCTGCAAACCCCTGGTTAGTCAGCACGATTTCTGGATTTGAAATCAGCAGGCAAAATCCCGTGTGACCAGAGAAGCAAAACAAATGGCAAACAAACTTAAGAAAACATGTTCAACCTTAGTAATTTCCTGGGAAATCAGATTTTAACAAACATACAACATTTTATACTTATCAGATCAGTAAGTATTTTTTAAAAAAACTGATGATACCAAATGTTGGAGAAAAGGTAACTAGAATCTCATATACCGGCAGGCCATGGTTATCATCCCCGAGGTTACCAGGAGAAGGTGCCTGGGACCTGGGACCTGGGAATTCTATACTAGGGTGCAAGCCCAGAAAATGCACACAAAATGATATTTAAAGAATGCTTATGTTACCTGGTTTATAATGTCCACACAAAAGAGGAAGAGAAGGAGAGAGGGAGGGAGGAAACTTCAGTCTTTTTATTTTATTTTATTTTATATATATTTCACATCATTCTTCCTTTTCATCCAATGCTAGCTTTCTATTCCAGGTGTAGGCCCCATAAAATTTCCAACACCAATTCACTCATGCACCATCACCATAGTCCCTTGTGCTCCTCCCTCCCGTTATGATCCCCTCCTTCCCCTGCAGACTGTCTCTGATTTATAGTTGTCCGTTAATTTTGTTTTTTAATTTATTATAATAATTTTTTTCCTGTTCCCTTCTTTGTTTTTCCTATAAATGAAACCATCGAGTATTTTTCTTTTTCTTCCTGGCTTATTTCACCGAGCGTAATCCCTTCCAGCTCCATTTATATTGCTGTGAATGGCATGGGTTTATCTTTTTTGATTGCTGAGTAATATTCCATTGTGTATATATACCACATCTTCTTGATCCAGTTGTCTATTTTTGGACCTTAAGTCTTAATTGACAAGGGAATGAATGAAGATAGTACATTCATTAAAAAGAGTATAATATTGAGGAAATAAACAATATAGAAAGATATGATCCTACTTAAAATTTCAACACTCCACCCCCTCCTTTCCAACTATCTTCATTTTTCTCTCTGCATCTCTCACATTCTAACATTCTACATAATCTATAATTCACAGAATTTTGCCTGTTGTTTGCCTCACTCTACAGGAACATGCACACCACAAAAGCAGTGAGCTTGTTCATTGATGTTCTCAGGGCTTAGAATGGTGCCCAACATACAGTAGGTGCTGAATAAACATTTGGTGAACGAGTATAAGACAGTATGAAACTACACACTGAAAGTTTAAAAACATCCAAAACAACACTACTCAACTTGGGAAAACACCCAGTTCAGGCATGGGGTCACCTCTATGCAGAGGAAGGGGCACCCAGAAGCTTCCAGGTATCCCTGTAAGAGTTTATTTCTAAACTAGACAAAGGACATGGGAATGTTTGTTGTATTGTCAACAACTTTTGCTCAGCAAAAAGGTTCATATGACAACTGTTTTTAAACACCAGGAACAAGCCCCTGCAGTGGAGCTAGTTTCTTCTAAGGGTTTTCCCACATGACCTCAAGTGTGCAGAGGGGCTTCCTATAAGCTCAACTCAGAGAAATATGGGGCATGGGACTGGGGGTTCTTCCAAACCTCCCAAGGGGGAAATCCCATCCTGAGAGAGAGGTAGGGGCAGGCAGCCACCAATCCTAGCTGAGATGGGCTGGTGGGTCAGAAGTGGCCTGTCTCCTGCCATCCTCACCCGGAGCTGGGCTCTTCCCCTTCTCTGAGCCCTGGGGCTTACTGCCATCCCCTGGTCAAGGGCAAGCTCCTGGTCCCCCATCCACCCCTCTCAGGACTCAGGCTGCATTTCTTCCCCTGAATCACTGATAATAAATGGTGACCAGGTTTGGTTTGTTTTAAAGGGCTACAGTGAGGACAAAACAGGGGTGGGAGAAAATTGCCCTGACAGGGAACCAGAGTCTCAAAGCAGTTCTTGGATTTTCTCCTTTGATTTGAACCCTTTTAAACATGATCGTCACCCATGTAGTTAGCCTTCAAAATGATAATTTTTTATTGACTGAAAAACCATCAAGGACTCGAGTGTATTTGACTTGTCATCCCCCGGTTATAGATTGCATTTGACGTTTTCCTCATCTCTAAACAACACTGTAATAAATATCTTTATGTACTTAAAATGTTGCTTTGCTTTTTTTGAAATATTTCACCAGGATAAATTCCCCTGGGAAGCACTTAAACAAGTTTGCAGCCAGGCCTGTGAGACCATTTGTCAAATGGGGAATGTGGGGTGCTGCAACTTGCCGCCTCTCCTGGAGTCAGCTGATAACTGTACACCGTTTATTAAAAATTTACTTTCTGGGCTTGCCTGGTGGTGCAACGGGTTAAGTCTCAGCACTATGAAACTATCAGCGGCCACTACAGCATGAGTTTGATCCCTGGCCAAGGAGCTTCCCACATGGCACAGCAGACCTCTCCTGTCTTGCTCTCTGTTCCCCTCAGCAGTGTACTTCAGTCTATCTGCCTGTTCTGCTCCCCACTCTGTCTCTGGTGAATTCTCTCACACACCCCCCACCTCTGGCCTCCCACCCCAGCTCTTGTATGCATAAATAAATAAATCTTCTTTTAAAAAAAAATTTACTTTCTGCCAGCCACTTTTCTTGTGATATTTATCTTTCATCCTATGAGCGAGACACAGTTTTCCCACTTTACTAATGAGGAAACTGAGGCACAAGGCCTCGGAGTACAGCCCTTATGGGTCTGGCAGGTAGACCCAGAGAACAGAGGCAGGTCTGGTGTCCAGCAGCCCGGTCCAGATGGGCCCCCACTCCAGCTCAGCACCCAATCCTTCTACACCTTGTCTCTGCTCAGGGAGAGGCTGAGGGCCAAGGGTGCCTTTACACCCCACAGTTGAGTCTCCCTGATCACCTGGAAGGGAAAGTTACTGCCTTTTCTTCCTCTGCACAGAACGCCTGAGAGTTGCCACGGGGGTGGGGGGAGGGGGCTCCGCCTAACTGGGATCAGCACAGCGCTGCTGGCACACCTGTGGCCACAAGGTCTGAAGTGCTCACGGAGAGCAGGAAACGCAGACTCACATCTTTCATTTCTTCTCCAAACACTTGCTGAGCATTGATGGCCAAAGCGACCATGCTGCCTTGGGACACAGGAAACTGGCTCCACTCCACCTGGGGACTCCAGGCTTGGGACTTGGGTAAGTCACTTTTGTGGCCTCTGACCACAGTTTCCTTATCTGTAAAATGGGGATAATAACGATCACCTCGGAGGGTTGTTGTACGGCTTGGGCGAGAAGGGTGTGTCTGGGGCCCCAGCGGCAGCCCTTAAAGCCGAGCTGAAGCAGCCTCCCAGGTGCACTCTGGGTATGACTCAGGTACCTGCCTAACACTTTCTGCCCTGCAGTGACTCCAAGACGGACCACAAAGGAGAAAGTGTCAGGTTGGGGGGGAGGGGCGGGGAGGTCAGGGGAGAAAGAAGAGAACACAAACATTGCCTGAGGCTTGGGAAGCATTCTGGGAGAACTCCCTGGAAGAGGTGGTGTTTGCACCAAAGGAAAATCAGTCCTATTGAGTCATCAGCGCGGCTGCCCGCAGCCAGAACATTCATGAACATCCATAGAGATGCTGGCCTGAAGACTTTCACAGTGAAGATCAAGGGGGTGACTCCACACACACATAGGGGATGCCCCCAGAACATTTTGGGGAACTATGCCCACCTTCTCCTTCAAATGACAGTTATGTTTTATTCATTCATTTCATAAATATTATTGAGCACCTGCTCCTAGCCAGGCCTTTCTCTTGGCACTGAAGATATGGCAGCAAACAAGACAAATCCTGTGTCCTCAGAGCTTGCACTCTGGTTGGAATAGAGGGAAACCGAACAATAAACAAAAAGGATCTGCCAGGATGGTATTAGTGCTGAGGGGAGAGATAAAGCAGGGTGAAGGTGTAGAGAGTGAATGGTGGGGAGGACCAGTACGAGCGGGGAAGTCTGGGAGGGCTGCCTTCTGAGTGAGATCTGTACATCTGTACGCAATGAGGGGAAGAGTGTTCCAGGCAGGAGAAACAGCAAGTGGAGGGGCCCAGAGTGCAGGATTAAGGATGAGACAGCGGGGATTCCTGGGAAGCAGAAGGAAGGAGGGGATGGGGCAGAGAGCTTCATGTGGGTGGGATAGGCCAGGATAGGACTCTGGAGGGTTCCCGGAGGGAGATGGGGGCCCTTGGAAATCTTCTCAGAGGAGCAACATGGTTGACCCTGCCTGTCTGGGAGATGAGACTGGCCACGGGCAGGCAGAAGCAGAAACACCATGCCAGGAGCCCTGTGCAGAGCTGATGGCTGCTCAGAACTGGGTGGAAACAGAGTGGGGAGGAGAGGGGGCTTCTCAGTGTGCCCAAGGTAGAGCCAAAAGGCTTCTGCCCCCCAGCCCTCCTGGGGCTGCAGGAGGGCAGGCTCCCTGAGGCCTCACCCAGCACCACTGGGAATCTCCTGCAGGTGATTGTGAAGTAAGACCTTAAATGCTTCATTTGGGTTTGTTTTTTTTCCTGAAATAAAACCAAATATAACCACTGTGAGAAAAGCTCCACCTCCGGGCCGCTGCTCACTCCGCTGGAGGCAGGCAGGATTAGGTGAGCTTTGCAGGAATGTCTTGACTCCTAATTTAGATGCTTTCCATAAATTAATTATAGAGGCAAAGCCAGGAGGGAGGCTGAGGCAGGTGTGGGGCAGCTCCTCCCAGATAGAAAGCTGCTGTCCTCGCTGCCCCGCGGGCTTGGAGAAGCTGCTGCCCAACGCCTGACTTCTGCCTGGGTTTGCTGCTCTCAGTACCTGCGGGTTATGCATCTTCATCACTGGGAGAGGCTTTGGGCAACGCTGGGTCTTTGTTCTTTCTCCTGAGGGCAACAGGGACTCATGGGAGGTGGCAGGCAAAGGAGGGGACAAGTCCAGATATATTTTTCAGGGGGAACTGAAAACTGCCATTTCTAGGAGACTGGAGGCAAGGCTGGAGGCCAGCAGGTGCAGGTGGGGCCTCATGGTGGGTAGAAGAGAAGTGGGGTCCATTCAAGGGCCAGGAGTTGCACAGAATAATACAGATCTGTCTCCCCGGGCTGCCCCTAGTCATTTATGGCTCTGTCCTTTGGACCCAGACCTGAAACCACCTTGTCTGGGGCCCTGAGCTTCTGTTGGTGCAACCTCTTGAGACCAGGTCAGGTGAGTGAGTCATTTCTGAACATTTTTAACTAAATAAAACAGTTCTAACTTTCACCTGTTTATCCCACATCATGACGTTATGGTTTGGGCCCCAAACAGCACAGATGAGAGAGGGATTTCCAGAGGTAGTTTATGGGACTTTTACTGAAACAGTTGAGTGAACTTGACCCACGCCTGCAGGGAGCCAAACCCCCTTCTGAGCTCCACACTCCTCCTCGGCTGTCTAAATCAGGGGTGCAGCCTTGCTGCTCATCCAGGTGGGAAATGACCACCTTGGCCTTCCAGCAAAGCATCAGAGTTCCTACCTCCAGTCCCGCCCAAACCCTCAGCAGAGCCTGCAGAACCAGCTGTTGCCATTTGGCAAGGCCACACCTCCTCCAGGAAGCTGTCCCCTGCCCAGATTCCCCTGGGTGGTGTGGAGAGTCTGGAAGCTCAACTCCCTTGCCTGGGGTTCCGACAGTCACAAGATGCACCTGCACTCCAGAGGACCTTGTGGGATCAGACTGAAGCTACCCTGAGGGACTTGTCCAGAAATGGACAAAAAGCATGGCCGCTTGTCCATGCCCCCCTCCCCGACCCCATGCATAGACAGGCTCTTTTCTTTATTCCTTCCTTGAGTGCTCGCTGGATAAATCACTCGCACACGAAGGCTAAGAGCCTGCATTGGGGGCGGCGGAGGACACAGCTTCATGCCTTTACTCCCGCTGGTTCTTTTTCTAAGACCATCATCCTGGGCAACTCCCTTCCCAGTCAGGAGGCCTGCCGGGCCCCACACAACCTCCCCTCCTGCAAAGAACCTTCCCAGTGGGAACGGCCCTGCCTGCGGTCCTGACAGCCAGCCGGGGCTCCTGGGAGGTGGCCCCCTTCCCTTGGCTCTGCCCTGCTGCTCCCACGGTCCAGTCTGCACACAGAATGGCGCTGCCCCCAGCTGGTGACTCTGCCCCCAAACTGCCAGCCTCCTGGCCTCTGTGGTGCCACCTGAGGTGGTAGGCTCTGGCCCGTGTGAGCCACACTCTTGGTCCTGGACCCTGCCCCTGATCTCCTCTGTTGGATAGCTGAAAAAAAGAGGAACTTGGCTAGTTTAAGAATGAACAGTCATTCCCTGCTCACAGAACCAAATGCTCTGGCTCTTATAGCTCATGACCAAATCCCAGCCTTGCCCTGGGAAGGATTAAGGAAATGGTTCTGGTAAAACTCCTCAACAGAAGTAACGCACTCCCACTGCAGGGAGCCTAGAAGTCTGGTTGGCTCCTCCCAAGCACATTCTGGGGGTTTGCACACCCCAGGTCAGCCAGCATCAGGGATATTGTCTCAAGTTGGCCGGCAGAAAAGTTACCCAAACTGGCAACTTGGGGGGTCCATGGCAGGACTTTGGGCAGCACAGCTGCTGGGGAGCTTTCTCAGCCCACCCATGGAGCGAACCGGAGGCTGATTCACAGGGAGGCCGGCAGGACCCTCCTCTGCCGGGACCCTGCTGGGACCCCCACCCTCCCTCAGTTTTCCTACTGGAAAAATGTCCATCCTTGCTCTCACAGAGAACACGTTTACTGAGCACCCATGCTGGCTGGATACTGGAGTCTCAGAAAAGACTTGGACCCTGCCCTTTCCTTGACTTGGTACTGCTCCTGGTTTGTGCTGAGAAGGGGAGCACAAAGGGTCAGAGGGAGAAACGGTGTATGAGGGTGGGGGCCCCCTAGCATGAAGCCTGAAGCTTGCAAGCATCACCCCAGGTAGGAAGGGCCCAGGCAGGAGGGTGCTCAGAAAGATGCCCTGAGGCCCAAGATGAATCAGAGACCTGTGGACTCGGCCCAGGAGTCCTGGGATGGCCAGGAGCACAGGTCCGCAGCCAGTCATTGGTGGTGTGATCGAATGCTTTGGTGTTACTCTGACCCGTGTCAAAGTCAGCGGCCGTGGGCGAGTCCTTGCGCCTCTGAGGCTCAGTGTTCTCTCCTAGGGAGTGGGGCCGTGTCGGTGCCCACTGTCACCCTGTGCGGTGATGAAGATCATAGAGACTGAAGCCCATCAGAGAGCTGGGCTCGGCCCGAACCCGCCTCCTCCGGTCAGGGCCCTCTGCCTCCCAAAAGATCAGGCCAAGGGGCTACATGCGGGGCAGGCGGCGGGCTGCAGGGCTGCAGCGGGACCGGAAGTCTAGAGGCCACCCCTCTCGGTTGTCCTGCTGGGAAGTCTGGGTGGCCCCACTGCCTTTCCCTCTGCCCTGCTGAGTCCTTTCCCCAGGAAGCCCACGTGTGGGGCCAGTCCTCCTGAGCCTCCCTTCCTTCCTCGGGGAGGCCCTAAGCTCCCCAGATACCCAGCTCACTGGGAACTGAAACTCAGACACATTTCCCAGGGGCCCGGTGTGGCCAAAGGGGAACAACTGGGTCCTCTGCCACCCTCTGCACCCCAGCTTTGGTCGGATGATAGCATCAGCTTCCGGTTGCTGGATGGGAGCCTGGCCCAGACCAGGGTGAAAGCAGCACCAAGCCGGCTCCATGTGCATTGCTAGGGCAGTTCTTGTCCCTCTCTGGACCTCAGTTTCCATATCTGTAAAATGGCAGAGTAAGTGATCTCTGAGATCCTTTACAAGTCACGATAGCCACCTTACTCCGTGGCCAGAGGGCAGGAAGCCCAGGTGCCAGAGGCAGCTCCAGCTAGATTGGGCTTCCCAAAAGGAGGGGCGGCGTGGGCATGTGATGAGGCAGGAACAGCCACTCGTCCTGGTGCAAGTCTCTTGTTTATTTAATTTTGGTGGGTCTTTTATACATTATAAGTGGGCGGTGGGATTACATCAGTATAAGCATAAAGAGGAAAAAAGGAGAGCAAAAGTAGATAAAAGGGTGTAACCTATTATCTATAGCATCAGGGTGTGTGGATCTGTTCTCCAAGACGATCTTCTCTGGTTGATGACTCATAGAGGTCAAGCCTTAAATTTCCCAGCCAAGGATTCAATGCTATCAACAAGGCGTTCCATAGATCAGCTTCTGGGGTCCTTCATCCTGCATTGGTCCTCAGTTCCCCGGGCGTTCCTGGTCATACCTTGTGATGCATTCCCTTCCCCAAAGTGATCTGCTAGGAAGATGAAAGGCACCTAGTAGGGTTGGGCTCCTAAAGCTGATGGACCGGGCAGTACTCGACCTTGGGAAGGAAAGCAGAGCTTGCAGATAACTAAATGGTGGTTAGTCAGGCCGCTTAGAATTAGCAGACCCACATACCCAGGCAGATCTGGGACTACAGCCCAGGGCTCCTGCCACACAGCTGGGGGTCTAGGACCTCAAGGATGAGCAGAAGGGGCCCCAGGCCCTGACGCAGTGAGGAGGAGTCAGGAGCTCAGGGCTCTGGGTGTCTTGTGCCTCAGCCCCTGGCCTCTCACATTCACCCACCAACATACCCCTAATTCCAAGCGCAGACCAGGGCAAGCACCCTTATCAGGGAGGAGAGAATCCATCAAATGGTCTAGGTTCAAATCCAGTTATGCCTTTTACCAGCTATATGACCTAGGGCAAGTCCTTTTTACTAATCTGTGCTTTAGTTCCTTCAGCTGTAAGTTGGGGGGGGGGGGTCCTAAAACTAACCTTTGCAGTGTGTGAAGTTCCTGGCTTGGCTCAAATCCTCCCTTCCCTTGGGGCCTCTTACCCTCATCCTATCTCATCATCTGGCCTCATGCCCCACTGCCCATCTCATCCACACTATTTCTCTTCGTTTTGGGCACATGCATGCTTTCCAGGCCTTTGCTCATGCTGCCCATCCAGCCAGGAATGCCTTTTCTCCTCTCTCCATTCCCACCATTCCAACTCTTATTGCTTCATTATTTCACTCAAATGCTGCCTCCTCCACAAGGTGTCTCCTCCAAAGAGCTCTGTGTCAGCAAACAAGAACACAGATAACAGGGGTAGCAGAAGGGGCAGCTTCCTGCTCACCGGGTCTCCTCTTCCCGCTGCCTGGGCTTCAAACACAGGGGGAGCCTTTTTCTCCCCCACCTCGCAGTTCACAAAGGTGCCCACTAGGTGGTGATAGAATGACAGAGTCCCAGCAGGGATCAGCAATCAGGGGAGGCCCCGCATCTGCAGCACTTATTCATGTCTTCAGCAAATATTTATTGAGCACCTACCATGTGCAAGGCTGTTGGACACTAATAGGAAGCAAAGCAACAAAGGCCCTGCTCTCAAGGAGCTTATGGTTTAGTGAGGGAAGCAGCGCTACCAAAAACAAGGAACTAAATAAGGCCAGAAAACCTTAGGATGGAGCTGAAGGCTGTGCAGAAAATGCCAGGGGCACTGGCATCCAGACCGATGAGTGAGCGTTTCTTCAGCGCCCAACAGGATGGGTGATCAAAGCAGCACTCACAGTCTCCAAGATTAGCAAGGCTGGAACTTTCCCTGGCCCCTTGCTATTCTAAGTGTGATAAGGAAACTGAGGCTTAAAAATTTTTTTATTTTTATTTTTTTTGTATAAATATATGTTTTTATTGTTATTTATTTTTATTTTTTATTTTTTTATTTTTTATTTTTACATACAAGCTGGGGTACAGGCCAGAGGTGTGGGGCGGCGAGAGGGTTCACCAGAGACAGAGTGGGCAGCAGAACAGGCAGATCAGAAATACACTGCTGAGGGGAGCAGCGGGCAAGGCAGGAGAGGTCTGCCCCACCATTTGGGATTCTCCCTGGCCGGGCGTCGAACTCGCGTCGCCGCTGCCGACAGCTCCACAGCGCAGCGCTTAACCGCTGCGCCACCAGGGAGGCCCTTTATTGTTATTTATATCTTTAACATTTTGTATTCCCCTTGGGTAACCCACCACCAATTCACCCGTGATCCATCTCTGTGGTCCCTTGTGTCCTTTTCTACTCCATTTTCTGCCCTTATCCTCCCCCTCCCTCCACCCCCCCCAAGTGTCTCTCTCCTATTTGGTCTCCCTATAGTCCTGTTATAAGTGAAACCATTCGATATTTTTCTCTTTCTTTCTGGCTTGTTTCACTG